>JASFAX010004299.1:0-39786 GCA_030737875.1 Allium sativum
GGCTGCGCAATTTTATTTATATATCAACTCCTAAGAATGCCATTGGATGCGGAGTGCTGGTTTTTCTGTGTGAAATAATAAATAACGCCATAGGATAGTAACAATTAATTTTTAACTACACTACATGGCATACTTCTTGACGATAGGCATACTTCATCATATTCCACATAAGCAATTGGAGCTTGTGTGACGAGGTGGAAGATTTACCATATAAGCAAGAGGCTGGTATGGCGATGACTATGTACTACAGGTTGAACTGATGACTGATATGGACTATATAAATTAAAACGATAAATTGCCAGATTAATAAAAACCCCACACGGGTCAGGAGTTGACAATAATCATGTCGCTCTAGTTATTAGATACGGCACATGGACTATTTATTTCCACACGGAAACGGGGTGACGGGAATTTATTCTCTGGAGTGATTATCAGTAGATACGCCCCCGTAAACACCAGAATATATCACTATAAATATGTGAATGCTTTTTAGGATTTATTGGGTACCTAATACGGCCCAATAAATTTCCAAACCCCTCCCCGTACAAAGGAGGTTATGGCGAAATTTTTCGAAATATTAAGGCGTTAGTGAAATATTTGAAGTAAAAACGAAGTTGAAAATATAGAATGAACTATAGTTGAAATTATAGATTGAACTATATTTATATATATAAATATAATTATAATTAAAAGGAATGGAGGCCGTGCAGTTCGCGTTTCGGAATCGTAATTTGAAACGATTAGTACGAGAAATCCGACCATCAGATTTTCCCGAAACCGCAACCGCTGGGTTCGCCTTGGAAATATCTTTCCAACGGCACCAACCTTGTAAAAATCCAACGGTTGGATTGTCCGGAATGTTTAATTCAAATCTGAAGAAAAACAACACCAGAATCGTTTATATTTATATATAAATATAATTATAATTAAATTAAATCGAATAACGACGCTGCAGTTCGAATTTTGAAACCGTAACTTCAAACGACTAGTGTGGAAGATCCGGCCGTCGGATTCTCACGAAACTGGAACCGTTGGGTTCGCTTTGGGAATATCTTCCCACTGATATAGTCTTTGTAGAAATCCAACGGTTAGATTTTCCGGTATGTGTAAAACAAATTAGGGGAAAAACAGCGCCAGCGCCACGACACGACCTGAAACGTCGTTTAATTAAATATGGCCATTTTTAAATAAATAAAAATGGCGAAAAATCGTTATAAAATATTATAAGCAATATGGATTGAAAATAAACTAATTGGGCTTGAATTGTTTGATATTTGATGGTTGTATGTGTATGACATGAAAATAACACTAAATAACGGAAAATATGAATGTCGAATAATATAACCATATAAAGAATCGATTTAAATTCTAATGACGTGAATTATTCGAAAAGGCCGAGCTAACCCTCATTTCAAATAATTTATCGAGCGATTCGAATTTGAAAATGCAAAGACGATTCAAGACCAACGATCTTCGTATCGGTTGGATGGGCGCTACTGAGGTTCCTAACCGGAGTAGCTATCGGAAAGGGACGGAAGTAGTAGCCGTCTGAACGTATGTGTTGATTGGACGGATATACGAGGAATTTGGCGCCTCGGGTTTCGTTCAGACCCAGAACGGACTTGTAAATGGACTGTGTGTCTGACATTGGATTTTGTTCTATATTGATTGATCTCTGTTAAATATATATCTGTTTGGCGGCGGAGAATTTATTCTTTTGCTTAACGCCCTTCTCTGAGACGTACGAGCTTAGAGGTTATATATCGATGGAAATCAATCGTATGGAGTGGACTGCCTATGTGGCATGCCAAGATGCTGTGATCAAGGCTTCTGTTGCAAAGCAAAGTCTTGTGGATGATGATCAAAGCAAGGTATACGTAGCCTAGCTTTGTATATTTCGTAGATTCGCGAACCTCACACCCCGGTATGAGTTAAAAACGGGATACGGGCCGCTGGGAGAGCACGACGTTTCTTTCTAGCTATGGTGGTGTCAGTGACTTACCAGCCCTAACATATATATCTATTTTCACCTATGTGGTTGTTGGAACGCGAGGCGCCTCGATTATAGGTCTGTAAGGACCGGGAAACGTTTTTTTAGGAATAAATAATCCTCAAACGTAAGAGAGGACCGACCCAGCCGATCCAAGGGTTACCCAGAGTGTGTAGTCCTGAGGCATTTGCTAGAGTGTCTCGAAGCGGAGAGGAGCTTGCCCCTTGCCTCGACTTATGACGGAAATCCAATTACCAATACGAAATAACGGAATCGATTGTACAACTAGTATGGCGACATAGTGGTATGCGGCACTTATGCCGTCTATGATTGATATTTATGATGCTATTCATTTTTGAAACATATATGCACTAGTAATAATATCAAATGATTTCGCTTTATACGTATCAAGCATATTTGGCTATTATAAGGTAAAACTCTATCCTCCAGCTTGCGTTGCATTGTGTGATGGGACCTGAGTCTTATAATGGCTTCATTCTTTCAAAAAGCATTGCGTTGTTTTAAAAGAATTTACTTTGTTTTAAATGCACTAGCAATCACTGGAGTAAACCCGTTCCGCGAAAGTGGCGTGGTCCTATGATTTGCTATTTACTATTGTTTAACTGTTAAATAGATTCCTCGTACCAGTCCCCATGACTGACTCGTTGTTTGTTTCACTTTGCAAACGCGGGTGCCCTTTTTTTCACACGGGCAACCTAGTACACAGGTGACAGGTTGTTTTTGGCTCTGCACTGCTGCATAGAGTGCATTTTTGGCTCATGGCGAGGCTGACTTCACAGAGATGACTTTGACATTTTCCGCCATTACTGTACTTATATTATTATTCCGCCACTGGCGATGCAGACTGATTTACTTTCCGTATTTCTCACTATATGTATATGTATTCCGCCTTCGGCGATGTAGACTGATACCCTTATTATGTCTCACTGCATGTATGTATTCCGCCTCTGGCGATGATGACTGATCACTTTCCTTTTTATTTACTAAGTTATATCCCACGTTATGCTATTCTGATATTCCTACATGTTGTGATCCCGCTGTCATATCCATGTAAAATTATTTTATTTATTGTTTCTGCTATTATCTGTACTCTGCTATGATGATTAATGTGTTATATTCCAATGATTATCCTTAATACCGCCCCTCGGATTTTGGGATCGTCACATATAGAAGATCGAAGTATAAATAAATTTATTACCGTGTAAGGAAAAATCAACAATCATAGAAAATCGAAAATATTATGTTGAATTGGGAAACTGATTTGATATATATTAAAAATATATCAGAATGGAGTTAGAATTTATATATAAACGAATTTTAAACGTTTATATATATATATATATATATATATTATTATTAAAACGAACTCGCCGTAGCGTGGCAATTTGTAAATTGGCGATTCGAACTTCAATTGAGTATATAGAACTCAAATTAAGTCAGAATTCTTTGAAATAAGAACCGTCAGGACCGACTGAATAATAGTTTTCTAATGGAAGAGAATAATCTGGATTTCATCTTATAGATTATGAGTTATGTCAAAGTCAAATTTTCCGAAAAAACAGCGCCAGAGCTATTATAAAACCAAAATGGTTTATTGAAAGAAATAAAACCCAAATTGCCATTAGAAAAATTCAGAATGGAGATGTAAAATAAATATGAACTCCAGTGAAGTAAGTGAAATGATTTTTGAGACAAAAAATCATATTTTTAGTTATTGAATAAAACTAACTAATTTGAATAATAATTAGTTAATCGAAATTCGATATGAAAATGGACTTTGAATAAGTAAAGGAGATTTGAGAATTTTTATTCGAAATCGAATAAGTAACTTGAGTCGAAATGGGATTAAATTAATTCATAAGCTTGATAAAATGATAATTGAGCATGATATGTTCAAATATAAAGTGGAATGGGAAAAAGAGCTAATAAAAAAGATTAATGAGTGAGTTGAGTTAAAAATGACCAGATTGAGTTGAAATAAATTACAAATGGACACATATGTGTTAGACAGGTATGGAATGAAGTGTTTGAAGTTTATAGATTTAGTGCCCGACAAAAATGTACACGTTTAAATTCCATATGAGGTTTTATGTGTCGAATCGGAAAGCCACTTGGCTTTTGGATTTTCTTTTTGAATCGAAAGGGTCTAGAGAGGCGAGTTGAGGTTTGAACTATTGACCGGTACAAAGGAGGTTATGGCGAATTTTTCCGGAAATTTAAGGAGTTAAATTTTTTTAAGAAAATTTGATAGTTAGAAATCAATGTATCGATATATATATATAGAATTCGATAAGGAAAAGAACTTAAAAATAGAATATTATAAACAAAAAGGAAATCTATAATTAAATCTAGTAAAAATAGAAAGAGAAATGTATATATGTTTTAGAAATGGAAATTTGGTTTAATATGGTGTTGATTATTCGAGTTAGCAGTCTTGTCTGTTTTTAAGTTAATAATATTTTCAGTCAAAGTCTAAGAGGTAATTATACCCCAACTCAATTGATTTCATTATTAGCTGATAAATAGCTAGATCCAGTCTCGAAGAGAAATGTTTGAATAAGAGTTAATTGAATGCAGTGTTTTGGGTTGTTGTAACCATGTTTTACACAACATTCGTTTTAACCCAAGTAAGTGGAAATTTGGAAATATAAAAACAAATATTTCCTATGTGTTGAAATAAATGTGTGGTCATAAAAGAGATAAGTAATTGGAATATTTTTCCAATTACAAATAGAATATATTTTCTAAGTATAGAAAATAAAAAGAGTCGATATAAGGAAATGTTTCCCAAATGGCGTAAGAGGCCAAAATGATTATTGAAAATATCGGGTTAACAGATATTGATCAGGAAATGGAAAAGTAATTTAATTAATGAAATATTAATTAAGGAGCCCAATGATTGTTTGATGTTATGGACGAATGGGTGTTTGTTTTTCTTCGATAGTTAAATAACCGACTATCGAAGTGTTTGCCAATATCGTTGTCAATACGGAAAGACCGGTTGGATTATTATCCGTGAACCACTCTGTATTGGCAGTAGCGTTGCGAATCAGATTATATGAAGATAAACAAAGATGGAGTATAGTGCAAGGGCTTTTTATATTAATAGAAATGGTGCCTTCGGTTTCGTTCAATCCTAGAACGAACGTAAATGGATGAATGTCTGACAGAGTATTTCCAATGATCACAAATGTTGGTCTATATAGATATATATGGTAGCGGAGAATTTATTCTCTTATCATAATATCCAGAATATATTTATGAAAATCAATTAACGATTTACGGATCTGACAATGTGGCATTCAAAGTGATTGTGTGTGATGGGCCACCCCGTACCAGCCGACGTTTTCAATGAAAGTGCGCTGTGCCGATATCCAACCAGCACAGGACGGTCACCAAAGAAAGGGAAGGAAAGCTTAACAGTAGACTAATAAGGAACCTGTAGAATGTCTCACAGCGCATGGAATAAAATATAATAACAACATATTTGACAAAAAACAGGCGAAACAGTGCATAAGCTGAAACTAAAACTAAACATCATAGCAGCGGAAATCCAAATACAGCTTATGTTCCATAACCATCATTATTACAACCTTAAATTATCTCTAAAGAAAAAGAAAGCAAAAGAAGGAGGTACACTACTAATGCCCAAGCAGTGACCTTTAACAACACAGGGAGAATATCTATATATCATACGTGGAAGCCTCCTGCTCGTCTCCGGTACAGCTACTCGTGCATACCACCTAACCTGTCTCTAGTCTGCTCGTTTAGGAGCACCCAGAGTAATAAGAAGAGACATAAAACTCTGGTTCAGACAAAAGTCTGGTATGAGCGATAAGCAACAAAAGAGAACAATAACAGGTATAATCCAATCATACCTGAACTTGGACCTGCAACCAAAAAGTCAGCACAACATACCGTACAATACTCTAAGGTAACACTAGCATAGGGTGTAAAGATAATGGGGGAGGGGGTGCGCATGTCACAGTGATAACAAAGAAATCAAGCATAGAACTCATCCTCACATCTCTCACTCAGTGCGTAAAGCATACGATACCCATTACTCTATTCACCTAATCCTTCGGGCCATGACGGAGTCCAACCCCTTATAACTATCACTACAAGTCCCTAATCCATCTCTTAGTGGTGAACCAAAATTATGGATATCGATAACCCCTTTGCACATGTCCCACAGCAAAATCCAACCATGAAGTTAACTTGTTGGTTCCCAACTGGATCCTGAGTTCTACTTCCCATTTGGACTACCTTTGCATCTCGGGTTCTGGTAGTCTCCGTATCGGTTTGGTCTTCTCTCTTCACTTTGCTTCGGATCGGTTCGTCCATGTCAACTCCTCTGGTTCGGATCGTGGGCACTGATTGGGTTCGGGTCGGTTCGTGGTGCTCGCCCTCCATCGGATCAGTTTGTGCTTCCTCCGTCGGATCAGGTCATGGCACATGACCAGCTCGTGGCTCCACCTCTCAAGCGGATCGGTTCAGATGAGTACACAAGTTCGGAGGCGGGTCGGATCGTGACTTCGTGGCGCACTCCAGGAGAACGGGTCGGGTCGGAGCTGCATGGTGCTCCACAGTTCGGATCGTGCTCCCCTTCTCCGATCCGATCTGGTTCGGCTAATTTCCTGCACTTCTTTCCAGCGACTGTTTTACGCCATTCGATGACGTTTTCGACCATTTTAACTTTTCTAATCAATCACAAAACATACCATACAGTCATAGCAATATTTATAAACAACCATTAACACCAAAACAATAATTTGATATGTTAAAATGGATCAAACATAGCCAAAAACCCATATTTTCCCTTAAGCATGTTTAAACAAAACTAATGATATGATTAGCATAACTTATCCAAATTAGCCCAAATTTCTATCAGAGCCCTAAAATAATATTTTAGAATTTTACAAATTTTTCAAAATTTTTCTGAGGTCTAATTTGCTAATCTTCGCTAATTACCCTAATTAGCCGTAATTAGTGAAAAACAATGCAAATCACTCACCTTTGCCACAAATTAAACTATAGATCTAAAATATCCTCTGTTTTGGGTCGAATCTCAATGCTTAGCAGCAGCTCCAACTCTGATTTGACTCTAATCTTCCTTGATTTGATGTAGATCTTCTTAATTAGTTTTTAGAAGGTGATTTGGTGTGTTTTTAGAAAGTGGAGGCCATGGCTAGGGTTAAAGATATGTTTGTGGCGGTAGGAAAATGACTAAAAACCGAAATTTCTAACCCTAGCAGCCTTTAAATACTTTTAATCCCGAAATCCCCCAATGGGCCTAGCTGTTAATCACCCAGTTAAGCCCGCTAATGCTGTTTTTCTCCTTATGAACCTTAATTCAGCCATATCTCCCAAACAGTAAGCCCATTTAGCTAATGTGATCATTCTACGGAAAGGTAAACCATCATATGGATCTAATGGAAGCGCTTTCAGGTCAAAACTCCTTACCGATCAAAAGTTATGGTCAAAACAAGATCAGCTAGGGGCAAAACGATCATTTAAAAATCGACAATAATCATGAACATGGGAAATTACCCCAATAGTCGTTCCCCAATGTTACATGACCATACAACTTCATACGAAAAAGAAATAAATATTCTATGATCCTCCGATGCGTAGAATGCGGGTCGTTACATTCTCCTCCCCTTAAGAAATTTCGCCCCCGAAATTCCGTAGCTAAGAAACAAACAATGTATCCCGCATGCCTACCAGCCATACACAACAATCAAACATGCAAAACAAACAGAACCAATCTGTCCTAGTATGTGGTTTACTAACAAGGGAAGAATCACCGCTAAAATCTTACAAGGTAAAGAGCTTTGGATACGACTTTCTTATGTCATCCTCTACTTCCCCAGTACAGTCGTTCTCTCGCCATCGATTCCCATCTCTACCCTAGAGGTGATTTCCAATATGTTAGGACCGTCCCTCTGACTGGAACTGATCCACTCAATCCAGATCGATCTAATCGTCAAGCTTACTAGCGTTTCTGAATCCAATTTACACTTAGGTCTAAAGTCATATCCCGTGATATACTCTAGTTGCTTCCATTCTAGAAACATAGCCTCTAAACTTGCATGTCTCCTACCCAATGCATCAGCTACCGCACCTAGTCCGGTACTATGGCATCCGTCTATACTATCATCTTCTTAGGTAATCCAACCCTATACGCCAAATTTCCAACTACATTCCAAATGTCCTTTCAAGTCCAACTTGAGTCCTTCCTACATTCGTACTACACGTCCAACGTACATTCACCTCCTAGAGGCAAACTAGACCCATCCAATGAACCTAGGTACTACATTTATACCCGTACTGCACGTCCAACGTACATTCGTCTTCTAAAGGTGAACTAGACTCATCCAATGAATCTTGGTACTCTACCTCCGAGTCCAAGTCCAACTTGAAGCTCCTATATCCGTTGAATCTCCAAGGTCAACGGACGCTCCACAATGCCCAACATACTTCAAGTCTAACGTAAAGTATCGTACACCCATCATGTCTCCATGATCAACAAACTTATCCTATCTCCATTCAACATGATCCTACAGGTGATACTAAAGAGAAGAAAGGTAGGAACAAACACAACAACCATAGCATCCATCAAACAAATCCTATCTATCACCTGCTAAAGCCATGAATACGACGATACCTGTATGTCTGGTCCAACCAACATCAATAACTAATGGAAACCCTACCTCCAAACGGACTACCGTACGTCCAACTTACGTTTATCCTCCAAGGATAACTAGATCACATCCAACGGATCCAAGGTAAGTGGGCGTCCCCAGATACCCTTGCTTTTAGTCCGCCTGAAACACTCGAGTCCCACCCAATTCTATCCATTATCATGCTGCCCTCTCGAGTCCAACTCGAGCCAATCCAATTCCTTGCAGCCTTCTCGAGTCCAACTCTAGTCAATCTATTACCCATAAACTCAGACCCAGTCTTGAGTCTCCATTACCTACAAACCCTAGTCAAGCATGAGTCGTCTCCCTATTTGTCGCCGCTCCAAGATCAACGAACACCTATTTTCTTTTACGAGTTCAAGTCCAACTTGAATCGTCGTAACCTTCGTTGCATCTTCCATGATCATTGAACACATCCTATTCTTTCAAAAAGAATATCAACATAGGGTCCTAAACAATCCATTACTTTGCATCTTTCTCGAGTCCCACTCGAGTCATCTCATTACCCTATCGAGTCTAACTTGGGGTAGTCCATACCATCGAACAGTCTTATCCTGTCACAGCTACCCATTACTCCTCGAGTAAACCAAGATATTATCCAATGAAAATCACAACAACTACTTATCTCTCACACAAACCATCCTAGTCGACTTCGACATTCCCCGAGCATAAGCCCCAAAGGCCTAAACCAATATCGGACAAGCACCCAAGGAAATATCTCCCTCGAGTTCAGACAATTTACGTGAGTTGATATGAGCAAAACATCGAAACACTCAAGCAACCATAACTAACTTTGGCTATCCTTGCCAATCTTGCTTGAGACTATCGTCGATCGCATGGCCAAGTCCTGACCAAACTAATGTACATCCAATGTACATTTGCTTCTCTAACTCCCGTTATCATCTTCATCATAAGGTAGGCGATCCAATACCACATTTCGTCCATCATTCATTATAATGGTCGTCAAAGACTCTTCACAATCTACTATCACTCTATACCTTTGGAGTCAATCGGCTCCCAAAATCAAGCTAGACCTAGTAAAGCTCAAAATAAAGCAATCACAACAAACATGCATCCATGACTCGATAAGACCAAATTACGACAAATCCTACAAAGGCTAGTCAAACCACCTATCGGGTTTGTCACTACAAAAGGTCTATCGACTGCCTCGGGTTCCAATTGCAACCTATCTACCAGGTCACTAGGTACGAAGGAATGGGAAGCCCCGATATCAAACAAACTCGAACAGAAACATCTTAAATAGGAAGCATACCTCGAATAACGACACCTTTTTTCCTTCTGCGCCGCAGTTGGGGCATTCGACGAAGAAGGAACAGAATTGATAGCATATGCTTTCACGATCTGCTTCTCCCTAGGAGGTTGTGGACATTCATTCTTGTGATGTCCCGCTTGGCCACAATTAAAGCACTTCCTTTCCCTAGGCTTTTCCCGACAATCTCTGGCATAGTTTCCCTTCTTGCCATAGCTAAAGCACTCGCCATCTTTCTTATTTTTCTTATTCTGACCATCCATGGTTTGGTCTTGTTTCCTCTTATTCTAGGAATTACTCTTGCCTCCACCGCCTGTTGGCGACTTTGGCTCCTCAGCAGATGCAATAGCAACCTCAGTCTTTGGCTTAGGGTAAAGACTCTCTGACCTTAATGCCTTTTCTACAATCGATTCAAACGTCTCATCGATGTGGTTTATAAGTATTTCCCTCAAGTACCCATCTAAACCAGTTATGAACTTCTCGTTCGTCTTCTCGGCAGTATCTATAAGGGATAATCCATATTTCGATAAAGTATCGAACTCAGCAATATACTCTGAGACTGCCCTACCATTCTGCTTAAGCTCCAAGACCTTCCTAAACAATTCTAACTTTTGAGCAGATGGAATAAACTTATCACTGAAACGAGTTCTATACTGATCCCAAGTGACTTGATCCTCTGGAGTAGCTGCCTTATAGCATTCCACCAATTAATTACCCGTCCTTGCAGCTGACGGGATGCTAGCCTTCTCTTCATCGCATTCTCGATACCCAATCTTCGAAGATACGCTCACTGTTATCCAACCAATCTTGAACACCCGTAGCCGATTCAGTTCCATGGAACGACTTCCCACCAAAACAAGTATAATCCTTATTCAGCTTGGCGAAATCGGACATAGGTGCCGGCACTACTGGATCACCACCATTACCAGCATTAGGAGCTGCCCTCTGCACAACCCTAAGAATCTCTCTCATGAAGTTGGTGAACATCACCCTCATATCAGGGTCATTCCTATTGTTAGCCCTTGGATCTGTGCTCCTCAAGTTTCGGCTCATCGTTCAATCTGTAAATAGAAAGCGATTAACCATCTCTTCAGTGGTGCCAGTGCAGTGCGACTCCACCCTTAACTATACTAATAGTATATATATAGCTAGCTTTTGAAAACCAAAATATAACAAATACGCGCTCTCATATATGTATACTATCTATCCCTGATGTCTTCCCCTAGGTTAACTACGCAACCTGACTCTGATACCATGTGTGACGGCCCACGCAGCACCAGCCGACGTTTCCAATGAAAGTGCGCTATGCCGATGTCCAACCAGCACGGGACGGTCGCCAAAGAAAGCGAAGGAAAGCTTAACAGTAGACTAAAAAGGAACCTGTAGAATGTCTCACAGCACATGGAATAAAATATAATAACAACATACTTGACATAAAACTGGCAAAACAGTGCATAAGCTGAAACTAAAACTAAACATCATAGCAGCGGAAATCCAAATACAGCTTATGTTCCATAACCATCATTATTACAACCTTAAACCGTCTCTAAAGAAAAAGAAAGCAAAAGAAGAAGGTACACTACTAATGCCCAAGCAGTGACCTTCAATAACACAGGGAGAATATTTATATGTCATACGTGGAAGCCTCCTACTCGTCTCCGGTACAGCTACTCGTGCATACCACCTAACCTGTCTCTAGTCTGCTCGTTTAGGAGCACCCAGAGTAATAAGAAGAGACATAAAACTCTAGGTCAGACAAAAGTCTAGTATAAGCGATAAGCAACAAAACAGAACAATAACAGGTATAATCCAATCATACCTGAACCTGGACCTGCAACCAAAGAGTCAGCACAACATACCGTACAATACTCTAAGGTAACACTAGCATAGGGTGTAAAGATAACGGGGGAGGGGTTGTGCATGTCACAGTGATAGCAAAGAAATCAAGCATAGCAATCATCCTCACATCTCTCACTCATTGCCTAAAGCATACGATACCCATTACTCTGTTCACCTAATCCTTCGAGCCATGACAGAGCCCAACCCCGTATAACTATCACTACAAGCCCCTAATCCATCTCTTAGTGGCTAATCAAAATTATGGGTATCGATAACCCCTTTGCACATGTCCCGCAACAAATTCCAACCATGAAGTTAACTCGTTGGTTCCCAACTGGATCCCGAGTTCTACTTCCCATTTGTACTACCTTAGCATCTCGGGTTATGGTCATCTCCGGATCGGTTCGATCTTCTCTCTTCACTTTTCTTCGGATCAGTTCGTCCATGTCAACTCCTCTTGTTCGGATCGTGGGCACCCATTGGGTTCGGGTCGGATCGTGGTGCTCGCCCTCCATCGGATCAGTTCGTGCTTCCTCTGTCAGATCTGATCGTGCCACATGACCATCTCGTGGCTCCTCCTCTCAAGCGGATCAGTTCAGATGAGTACACATGTAACACCCTGTATTTTCTGTGAACATAAGAATGACAAATCAGAGAATAATTAAATTGTAATAGAATAATTAAGGAAACGGGTTACGCCATTGCATTCGTCTCGAAATTCTGCTTGGAGTAGAGTCCAAGTTTGTGTAAATCGGACTCCGTATGAAGAAGATATGGCCTTCAGAAGTTTCAAAAAAACCATCCTGAAATTCAAATTCAGATTTCGAAATTCAAAATAGACACCCGGGCTGGGCTGGAAAATTCCCGCCCAAGGCCAAGGTTGACACTTGGGTCGACATGGGGGTCGATCTGGGTAAACAGCTCGACACTAGGGTTGACCTCCCTCCCCCCGTTTTCCTGATCTGGAGACAGATCCTTTTTTCTGCCCCTGGACGCCTTTCTGACCAGATTCGTGAGCTCTAACCTATTTGAACACCCCAAACCTAGCTTTCTCTCCACAAAATTTCATTCTGCCTATATTCTGTCTCTATTCTAATTAAAAATAAAAATGGCATCGCTACTTTGCTAGAATCAAAACTAGAACTAGTGCATCTTCTTCCAATCTGAATAGAGTTAAAAGAGAACAACTATTTTCTAATCTAATCGATAGTCTTCGCCGAAGGAGCGCTATTCAGTGTCAGAATACAGATCCCAGAAATCAAGATTTACCTTTTCAATCGTGAGTACAGTTATTTTCAGATATAAAGTTTAATAATTATCTTGACATTTTTGTGAATCTAGATCTGAGGTTATGCATACTTTTCTGTGAATCTATCTTAATTGTGATTGTTCTGTATCTGTTCCCCCTTTTCTTCCTTTTTGTCTATAGCCAGGCTACCATGAGCCTGCGCCAAATCTCATAAGAGATTAACGCACGAACGCTAAATTTTAGGACAAATAATGGATAATGCATAATTGGACATGACTGATCTTTTACTGATTTGAGAAATGGATATATGTCGTAAATTAGATCTAGATCTGTGTATACTCTGTAATTTAGAAGAAGTGAAATCATTGTATGATAACATGTGACTTGAAACTTAGGGATATAATGCATATAAAAATTAAGATCTGATTTTGTGATGTTATAATTTAAAGATCTAGACTTTTGGGGTAAATTTTATGTAACGATTCATGATTTGAAAAAGGATTATGTGACTTAGGCATAGGGACCTATATTATAATATGATAACTATCAATGTGAACACGCCTAAAAGTGGATTTTTGGATATTTGGCATTAAAGGCTATAATTTGGCATAACTCATACGGTATATCATGATTTGGGCTTTTAGAGAATATTCTGTACTGTGCAAAGTTTAACTAAAGGTTCGGGCATATGTTGTATTATGAATTATGACCATGAGTTAGGCAAGTAAGTTTAGGCTTAATTTATGATTAGGCAAGATATGTAAATAGAATTTTAGAAATGTATAATCTGTTGAATTGCCTAATCTGCTATATCTGTTGAATTGCCTAACCTGCTAAATCTGTTATCTGCTAAATCTGTTGAATTGCCTAATCTACTAAATCTGTTATCTGCTAAATCTGTTGAATTGCCTAATCTGCTAAATCAGTTATCTGCAAAATATGTTGAATCGCCTAATCTGCTAGATCTGTTATCTGTTGAATTGCCTAATCTGTTGAAAGCTAAATAATTTTAATTTGGGTATGAAAATCTGTAGGCTCGATCTAAGATTGAGTAAAACATGGAAATTTTATTAATCTGTTGTAACCTGTAAAGAAGTTTAGTCTGTTAAGTGGACATAATTAGTCTGATATTTGTATAATCTGTATTGGAATAAATTGGCTATGACACGAGGTTAGACTCTGTTTGCGGTAGAAACCTGCCCATATCCAACCGGCTTAACCAGCAACCGAAACTGCCAGTCTAATGTGAGAGGTCGTAGGCATAACTAAAATATGCTTAGACACGAGGTTAGGTCTGGCTTGTGGTAGAAGTCTGCCCGGAACCGCCCGGCACATCCAGCGGCCACAAGCTGCCGACCTAATGTGAGAGGTCTATGCGTTAATATTTAATTAATGCAAATTTAAGAGAATTGTGGTGTACAAAAATGTGTTGGGTGGATAGGGTTAAACCAACTAGGCTGATGAATTTAATAAACCCGTTTCGTGAATCTGTAGGCCCAATACAAAGTTCGACAATCTGTGAGTCTGTAAAATCCGTACATCTGATCTGTTAATCTGAAAACATGTTAACTTGATTGTCTGATCTGTGAACTAGTAATCTAAACTCTGTCTGAAATCTGTAAACAAGTTAATCTGGGGACACAAGGTTAGGAGGAGAATTACTTATGTCATCTATTGTGTGGAACCCATATTAGTCAGTAACCCTTTCTGATATCAAAACTTTGACCCCATGCTATGTAGGGGTACGGGCACGCTTACTGAACTGATTATAAGCAGTTCATTCTGATAATGGCATGGTGTGTTGATGGTGCGTTCCAACCGGGTCATGTGCGTGCATGGATCTGGTCTGCTCTGAGGATGTAAGACACCGTGACATCTGTAAATAGGTATGTGCCAATAGGTTGCCACTTTAGGGAGTGATACACCCTACTGTGGGGCCGACACAGGGTATTTATGTATTAGGGAGCCGATTGCTTGGGCGTAGGACTTAGGGTACACTTAGTTCTGTCTGTTCTGTGGGTACCGTCTGTTTCTGTTGGGTGGTAAGACCTATCTGATTCTGCGTGGTACCGTCTGTTCGGGTGGTAAAGGCCCATTACTAGTGTACACCTGATTCTAACATCATGTTTCCATAGGGATTATTCTGTTTCCGTCTCAGATTCCATTTCTGATTCTGTTTCCGTACCTTCTGTCTGTTCGGGTGGTAAAGGCCCATTATTAGTATTCTGCTTTTGTACCTTCTGTCTGTTGGGGTGGTAAAGGCCCATTATTAGTATTCTGCTTCTGTACCTTCTGTCTGTTCGAGTGGTAAAGGCCCATTACTAGCATTTTGTTTCTGTAGAGATTATTTTGTTTCCGTTTCTGTTTCAGTTTAGACATTAGGGTAACACCTAATCCTGTTATACTATTATTAGTGCAGAGAAGTGAAAAGCTTAGCTTATATCATTCCGTTTCTTCTGTTAACCTGCTATTTCTGTTACGGTTATCTCTCATCCAGTTTTAATTACATGTCATGAAACTATTATCTGTTTTATATGCTGAAAGTCACTGGACTCACCAGACTTATCTCTGACCTAGTTTGTTTCGCCTCCTTTTTTTCGGTTTCCCCCCATGTGCTCAGGGTGGAAACATAGGAGCTTGATTCTGATTCTCTCTGCTTGAAGTGCTTCGAGTATTGCTTGGATTTGATTCTATCTTTCCATGGCAGTTTATGTTGGGGATTATGGTTTTAAAAAATATGCATTCTGAAGGCTTTTGTACAAGACCGATATTTATGTACTTGAATTCCAATATTGTGGTTTTGAAAATGTAACTAAACCCATTTCTGTTTCTATTGTAATAAAGTTATAAAATTTTGAATTACTACTTTATCTGTCTTGTAAATTTCTGTTCTGTTTACTTACAACGTTCCACCGAAGTTAAGGCATTCCCTTTGCGAGTGACCTTAACGGAAGTGGGGTGTTACAACACAGGTTCGGAGGCAGGTCGGATCGTGACTTCGTGGCGCACACCAGGAGAACGGGCCGGGTCGGAGCTGCATGGTGCTCCACGGTTCGGATCGTGCTCCCCTTCTCCGATCCGATCCGGTTCGGCTAATTTCCTGCACTTCTTTCCAACGACTGTTTTATGCCATTCGACGGCGTTTTCGACCAATCTATCTTTTCTAATCAATTAAAAAACATACCATACGGTTATAGCAACATGTCAACCATTAACACCAAAACAATAATTTGATAGATTAAAACGGATCAAACATAGCCAAAAACTCATATTTCCCTTAAGCATATTTAAACAAAACTAATGATATGATTTGCAAAACATATCCAAATTAGGCCAAATTTCTATCAGAGCCCTAAAATAATATTTTAGAATTTTACAATTTTTTCCAGATTTTTCTGAGGTCTAATTTCGCTAATCTTCGCTAATTAGCAATAATTAGTGAAAAACAATGCAAATCACTCACCTTTGCCACAAATTAAACTATAGATCTGAAATATCCTCTGTTTTGGGCCGAATCCCAATGCTTAGCAGCAGCTCCAACTCTGATTTGACACTAATCTTCCTTGATTTGGTGTAGATCTTCTTAATTAGTGATTAGAAGGTGATTTGCGGTGTTTTTAGAAAGTGGAGGCCATGGCTAAGGTTAAAGATATGTTTGTGGCGGCTGGAAAATGACTAAAAACCGAAATTCCTAACCCTAGCAGCCTTTAAATATTTTTAATCCCGAAATCCCCCAATGGGCCCAGCTGTTAATCACCCAGTTAAGCCCGCTAATGCTGTTTTTCACCTTTTGAACCTTAATTCAGCCATATCTCCCCAACAGTAAGCCCGTTTGGCTAATGTGACCACTCTACGGAAAGGTAAACCATCATCCGAATCTAATGGAAGTGGTTTGAGGTCAAAAATCCTTACCAATCAAAAGTTATGGTCAAAACAAGATCAGCTAGGGGGCAAAACGGTCATATAAAAATCGACAAAAATCATGAACATGGGAAATGACCCCAATAGTCGTTCCCCAATGTTACATGACCATACTACTTCATAAAAAAAGAAATAAATATTCTACGATCCTCCGATGCGTAGAATGCGGGTCGTTACAATGTGCTATCAATGAATGATAAGAAATCGTAGCCTCAGGCCTCAACAACCAGGAAATGACAAAAATCGGGCAGGTAGCATGACTATGTGGGTAGCTTCCATTAGGGTGTATAATCACCTATCTAGAGAAATTCCATTTGCTTCTTTAATCTATCGATACTGTCCTTTTCGAGAAATGGTTGTTGATCCCAACCATTTGTGATATACAATCGATACACTCAAGCGCAATGAGTGGTCGGTCATGTGTGGGTCGGGTTGCAAGATGTTCTTGTTGAACCTAGTGTATTCCCCTCTAGAGGTACACTATCGGAAGGTGGTTCCATACCTTGTCATGTTGGAAATCCAATCTCAAATAAGCATCCGACGGTTTTTGGTTTTAAAATATATATGGAGCGTGAGATGCAAGTGTTCCGCTATATTCTATTTATTTGATGTAGACATTATTATAATATCACTGGATTTGATATCAAAAATATTTTGGGTTATCGTAAGGTAAAAACCATCCGTGTTTATGTGTGGATCGGTCTTACGACTATCATTTCTTTCGAAAGGATTTTTAAAGTTAAACAAATGATTGGAGTTTACTCACACCAGTCCCACGACTGACCCAGAGTTTATTTTGTTTTTGTTTTCCCTAAACTCTTGGGTGCCCAAATTTGTACCGGCAGTCAAGTAGTCCGGATTTTTCAGATTCACTTGGAAGAGTTGGAAGCAGGAGGCTTCACCAGTTAGCTATACACTATCATATTTCCGCTGTGTACTATGTTGTATCCGGAAACAGGTGTTTATAACTGTTTCAAGAATAACTATTGTGCTCTGATAATGGTATGTATATACAGTTACTGATTTGTATTTCAAAAGTTATGTTATTTAATATATTTTATTTGTTCCACTGTGAGATTTGTGTTTCTCGTTTTTCTTCTATTCTAACTTTTCTTTCTTTCTATTCCTCACCCTCTAACTTCTTTCTACTAATGATTCGTATTTCTATGTCATTTGGGTTGGACGTGTGGTGTTATTAGTCAACTCAAAAGGTACGGATATTCGGGCCATTACACTAATTTTCTTAACTCCATTGGGTTTAAGAACAACATTTTTAAAGATACAATTCACGACAAACCCAAAATTTAATTCAATTTAATTTCAATTAAATATTAATTAATTGGTAAACTTCGTTAAATCATAATAAAAAGATTCAATCTTTTCTCATCTGGGTTTAAGAATAGGGCTAGTGAAGAAACCATTCACGACAAAACCAAAATCCCATTTGATATTAAATACAAGGCTCTGAATAGAAAATATATTGACTTATATTCAATATCAATTTCTGAAATAAACAAATATCATATTGGAATAACGATATATATATATATATATCTTCCAAATTCCCCCACAATGTCCGTATAACCACGGAATCCAATATCGAAAGATTCAAAAGATAATTTCGATTCAAATCCATTCCAATTCATACATTTGAAATTCCGGTTATTTTTAAAACCATTTAAAATCCAATTTATTTATTTAAAAATATTGGATTATAATTCTAGTTCATAACTAGTTCATTTCAATAAAAATATATTTTTATCGTTTTAAATAAGGAATTTTTCATCCCAATTCTTTCCAAATCATTATTGTGATTTTACACAAATTATTAATATTTTTATTAGTTTTATCCAGGCCCGTACAGTCGATTTCCATAAACGGTCATCGAACTACACTTACAATGACCTTTTCCAAATTTGATTTGGACATAATTCCAAATCCAACTGTTATATTTCAAATCTCTTATATTAGTTGGAAAGATCTTTTCGATAAGAACCCAACGGTTCCGGTTTTAGGAGAATCCGACAGTCGGATCTCCCGTTACATCAATTCGAAGTCAATGGTCGAAATTCTCAGACTGTCGCGGCGCGACGCGTTCTATTCAAGCCATTAAATATATATTATATATATTTCGTCGATTTCCATATAAAACGTATTTTATAAATCGTTTTAAAACGATTCTAACTTCATTTTCAATTTTAAATCAAGATTGAATATTCCATATCATTAATATATAAATGATAATATTTTCAAAACATTAGATTTTGAAATCCTTTCCTTTTCGGTATTCATTATAAAAATGAAAAAATCGATATAAATATCGTTCACGTCAAAATGGGGTTAATCTATCAAAACGTCTTTATATATATAAATATATTCGTGTCCATCCCAAATTGGACATAAAAATCATATTTTGATCTTTTACTGAATATTATTTTAAAATATTCATTATTTAAAAATATTCGGTATTTTAAAATATTCATTCTTTCTGAACTGGAATTAGACACAGTCAATTACCATATAATGTTATTTATATGGATTTCATACAACACATGTATATAACAACAATGATAAACAATCAACCATCATCCCGAGTGCATTCTACACTCCATAAGCATCAAATATAAATATTTAACGCTTACAACAGCCTTTCAATCAATCAATCGACGTACAACTAAACAATTGGGATTAGTGTATGCCAAATATCATCCCAATACCTGTGTGGGTTTTCAATCAACAAACGCTGAATATTATTTGCGCAGTTTGGCGATGTGTAAAATATATCATCCTAATCAATATCAGTCAAATGGGTCTACATAAACAAATCATCTGATTTGTAAATGGATATTTATTTAATCATATACACGTTAAAAATTATATTTTTAATGATAAATAATTTATTTCGACACATGAATATTTTATACAGTACATTTCACATTACAAACAATTTTCACAGCAAAATCAAACAAATAAGTCGTCCATGGTCTGTGGACGACAGTGTCGGGTGCTGCTAAGCACCGTCTGCATCATAGTATACATTTTAGCTAGAAAATACAATTAAAGTGAGAACTTCTCACCTTTGGGATCCACTCTTCCATTCTTCATTTTTAACGGTTCAGATTTGGATTTGTTTCCCGCACGTTGTGTCCTTCACCGTATTTTCAAGGAAATCAGTTTCACACAGTTTATATTAAAAATCATATTTTTAATTCGCTACATATATTATAAAAATCTAATTTTTACATCACTACTTCTTATATGTAAATCCAATTTTTATGCTGCTACTTCTTATATAAAAATTCCATTTTTATTTCGCTACTTCTTATATAAAAATCCAATTTTTATTTCGCTACTTTATAATAAAAATCATATTTTTAACGGTGCATATATATATATATATATATATATATATATATATATATATATATATATATATAAGTCACATTTGTATATCGCTACTTCATAGAAAAGATTATATTTTTATAACGCTACTTCTATAGAAAAGATTATATTTTTACTCTAAAACTATTTCTATAAAAATATTATTTTTAATCTAAAACTATATACATAAAGATCATATTTTTATTACACTGCTTTATAGATAAAAGTCACATCTTTATGTTAAAAATCATATTTTTGTATTATTAAAAATCTCACCTTTTCCTTTCTAAGAATCATAACTTTATATGTATAAATATCATATATTTAGCTTCATAAAAATATTTCTAACATACGATAAAAATCTTATTTTTATCTTCATAGAATTATTTCTAACATACGATAAAAATCCAATTTTTATCTTCATATAAAAATCACATCTTTATGTAAACAAAATCAATACTTTCATACGTTAAAAATCAATACTTTCATATGTTAATAATCAATACTTTCATATGTTAAAAATTAATAATTTCATATGCTAAAAATCAATACTTAAGAAAAAAGGAACTCACTTTCTTTGGAGATGGGGCTGAGGGGTTGCTTCACGGTGGTGGGTCTGGTGCGCGGCTCCGACTGGCAGAGGAGGGGGCATGGGCGGCGGTACGGTGGCTGCATGATTTGGTGGTCTCGGGTTTGGGTGCTTACGTCGGATTAGAGAAAGGGAGGAGATGGGGAGCAAGAGGGGGTCGCGGTGGTGGTCTTCTTGAGAGGCGCGACGTCAGCACCAAGGAGGGGGGTCCAGCGCTTCCGGCGACGGAGAAGGGGGGTTGAACACGCGGTTTTTTTTCCTTTTTTCTTCTTTTTTTCCCTTTTTCGGTCTCGATCTGAAATGGGGGGCGGAAAGAGAAATTATAAGGGTTGACTTGCTCTAATAATATATTTAATTTAATTAAATTTCAAAAAGTAAGTTTTTAATTCGAACTCCAATCCAAACCCAACGACTGACGCCCTTAGCTAATTACCCCCATTCCTAACGCAATGGGATATGCTTCGTAAGCCAATTCGAATGTTATGATCAGTTTTCATCAAAATCAAAATATAAATCCTTATATATTTAATTTGAGCATACATTCTAGTTTATCGGGGCCACATACTGACTCTAAAAATTGACAAAAAATTAATCTGGCTATGTTTTGATGATACGGTCCTAACAAAACTAATTTCGTCGAATTTGAAGACCATTTGAAAAACGATCATTTTCCAGTCGATTAAATTCAAACTGAAATTACCAAACACGTTTAAATTCACTACGCTAACATATTGATTTCAAAAATTATGAAAATTGGAATCTAGCAATAATTCGACATCCCTGATCCGACAAAAGTGGTTTCATTGAAAACGGAGGTTGTTTGCAAAATGACTATTTTTAAGGGCTATATATTATATTTAAATATATATAAATTCTACAGCGACTTTTCTAAATTTTAAACTGGACGTATCTTTCATTCTATAAAGTGAAATCTCGGTTTCTTACATCTGTAAGAAAGATATGATTAAACAGATTCAAATATTTCTTATTTCGTCCAATTCTGACTTATATTGAATTCTATATATTCAATTGAAATTAGAAATCAAATTTTCAAACGGCCGCGCCATTTCAGGCTTGTTTTATAATTAAAATAAATTTATTCGTTTTAACTTCATCAAAAATAAATTTATTGTCGTTATTATTCAAAATAAATCATTTTAAATATTCAAATTCCATTAAAATTACCAAAATAAAATTTTAAATTGGTTCTGATGTTTCGGTTTGTTACAATCTCCCCCACTTATAATCTTTTCGTCCTCGAAAAGGAACGGAGCTGAAAGTTGTTTAACTAATCAACTCAACTTTCATTATGGCTTTCATTCTTCAACTTTTCAGTTTCTAAGAATTTTTCAATTCTTCAAAAATTTGGCTGACACCCAAAATTTTCGATTTTTTTTGCCATAACCTCCTTTGTACTTGGAGCATCGGGAAAATCCCCAAACCGCCACACAGGCACTCTCATCTCAAAAAGAAAAAGCCAAGCGGCTAGCCAATCGGCTCATAAAATCACCCAAACCCAATAAATTAGTAAATATGTATATATTTGTCTGGCATACAATTTTATTTCTCTTCTCTAGCCTCCTTGCTATGACCTGTTCAATGTGTATACATATATATGCATGCAGTTCCAAACAATTTTCAATTCAGTTCAAAATTTGATTCAATTTGGCTTAATGGTTTAGAATTTTAATTAATCAAACCAATAATCAAACAACACAACTAGCAATCAATTTGTTGATTAATTTTCAAATTCATAACTTTGGTATATATATACAGAAAATCATGTTTTTGGTGCCAAATCACAACAATAAGCCCTATCTAGTTTTGGTTCTCACACCAGTCAATTGGAAATATATAGAGATCCCACTTTCGAAACTCAAACATAACAGTGATGATGGGTACCCATCATAAGAATCATTCCCAGGCGACAAGAGTGTGGTTCTATATCTATCTAGTATATTTGAGGCTTCAAATACACGTGGATCAGACGTATATTAAAATGTCTATATTCTTGATTGTCCAAATTCAATATAAAATAAACATTCAAATACGAATAATTGATTTAAATTTTCAAAACAAAATTTGGTTTCATTTTATTCGAAAAATAACACTCTTCACACTTGTTCTAGGAAACTGCTGATCCTATCTCTAACGAGTCACTCATTGGATATTACTAATCCAATCTCTGATGAATTCTTTCATTTGGTTCTAATATGCCTTGTTCTCGAGCTCTGTAAATCAAAGCTATGATACCAACTGAAGCGACCCAAACTTCCCCGTAGAGGAAAGCCCGGATTGAGTTGAGAACACGACAAATCAGAATACAAACAGAAGAACATTTCACTGCTTATTACAACAATTACATCAGAGTACAAGAATATAACAGAGTATGAATAAATATTACACATTTAATAAACATCATAGATTTAAATTACATTTAAATACATAGCAGCGGAAAAATAATACATAATACAGCTTAAAGAAATACACGGATACAGAGCGTTACGAATATAACTCCCAATGAAAATCCAGGATCCTGTGAATACAAATCTACAAAATCCCAACAACTAGCTGCCTATGTGGAAAAAGGGGCACTCGAGTTTAGGTTAAAACGATAAACTCTAGGTCAGTCATGTGACTGGTGTGAGAACTAAAATAGTTATTAATCTGATTTTAAAGTTAGGTAAATCAAGGGACCATGCCGTATAACCAGGAACGGGTTTCCTCCCAAGGATACCTGTGTATTAAACAAACAGCGCAATGCTAATTAAAGAAAATGAAGCTATTATAAGACCTAGGTCCCATCACACAATGCAACGCAAGCCGGAGGATAGGGTTTTCCCTTATAATAGCCAAACATGCTTGATACGCGAAATTTAATCTTTTATTATTACTATAAGTGAGGAAAATAACTTCAAATATAAATGTATCAATCATAGACGGCATGGGTACCATATATCATGTTGCCATACTCGGTCTACAATCAAAATCTCATACGTCGTATTGGAAGTTGGATTTCCATCTATGAACCGAGGCAAGCGATCGTCCTCACCGCTTGGAGACAATCGAGCCCATGTCTTAGGACCCAGGCACAGGTGAGCCCTTAGGAGCCACATGGCCGCTCCACATTTTAAGTGGATTAAAAATCCCTGAACATGCGTTTTCCCGCCCTATGGGGCGTAAAATGGTCATATATCGACCAAACTATCCATCGGCACCGTAGTGATCGATATAACAGAGGCACCTCGCTTTCCATCAACCACATAAGTAAAATGTCAGGGCTTGTAAACGCTGACACTACTTCCAGCTAGAAAGAAACACATCGTCCTTCCTAGATCCTTCTCCCGTTTCTGGTTCACACCGAGGTGTGAGGCTCGCGAATTAAAGCTACACAAAGCTATGCTATATTAAAGCCGTGCTTTGATCATCAACCACAAGACTCTAATTTTCAACAAAAGCCTTGATCATTTTCCACTCAGGCATGCCACACCGGCAATTCATGCCATGCCACTGATGTCTATCGATATACAACCTCTAAGCTCGTACGTCTCAGAGAAGGGTGTTAAGCAGAAGAATAAATTCTCCTCCACCAAACAGATGCATATTAGATAGAGGTCAATCAACACAGAGTAAAATCCAATGTCAGATACATAGTCCATTTACAAGTTCATTCTGGGTCTGAACGAAACCGGAGGCACCTTATTCCTCGTCCTATATGTCCAATACAAGAGAGAGGCCCTCGCGTATCAGTCGATCTCCAAGTACGTCTGGACTATCACCACTTATTACCTCGTCTCGGGTGTACATCACAATCAAGACATCAGTAATCATCCAAACAATGTAAAGACCTCTGGTCTTCAACCACCGTCTTTATTGTCGACATATCATCGAGTCTATTATTCAGAATGGGTATAAACCCGACCTTTTGTAATAACTCGCATAAGTAATAAACGAGTGTTACACAAACACAACATATGCCTCATTCCAATCCAGAATATTATTTTATTTAAATATTCACATCATTAGGGAATAGGTTCCCATTATTTTTATCAAAGATAAATTCTTTTAAATTTATTCTTTAATCTTCCTTTGAATATCATTTCAAACCATATTAAGGTTTATCCAAACTAGTCGGGATTAGCGATCCTTACCGAAGTAGTAATTTATTATATTTCCCAATCCCAACCTATTCATCCCACGGAGCAAAACTGGTAATAATCCATATCTTACACCACAGTGTTATCGGTAAATATTAATTACCATTTCATGATCAAATCTAGTTAAATATTTAACTATCGCTTAGAGCTAAACTGGTGATACCCCATTCTCGATCATTTCAATCTAATTAAAGATTCATTAAAACTCCACTTACTTTTAATCTTCCTAAAAATCAGTATTAATGATTATATAACTTGGGAAATCATATCCTGTCTTTAACTGGGTTAAAGAACCAATGTCATTTAAAACACGGTTCACGATAAACCCAAAATCACATTCCATTTTATTCCAATTACCAAATATAACTGGAAATTCTAACAATCTTAATTAAAAGATTTATTTTTTTCACACGGGGTTTAAGAACTGTGTTACTGAAGACACCATTCCCTCAGTCTCTAAACGTAAATTAGTAACAGAATAATTCCCTAAGTATTAATCCCGAAGGCCGAAACCAACATCAGATCAATACCCAGGAAACCATTCAACTTAACTAATCTCCAGCTAGTTTCTAATTTTCTTAACTCCATTAAGTTTAAGAACAACATTTTTAAAGATACCACTCATGACAAACCCAAAATTCAGTTCAATTTCAATTAAGTATTAATTATTTGGTAAACTTCTTTAAATCTTAATAAAAAGATTTAATCTTTTCTCATCTGGGTTTACGAACAGGGTTAGTGAAGACACCGTTCACGACAAACCCAAAATCCCAATTGATATTAAATACAAAGCTCTGAATAGAAAATACATCGGCTTATATTCAATATCAAATTCTGAAATCAACACATATCGTATTGGAATAACGAGATATATATATATACATACATACATATATATATATATATATATATATCTTCAAAATTCCCCCAGAATGTGCATATAATCACACAATCCAATATCGAAATATTCTGAAGATAAGTTCGATTCAAATCCATTCCAATTCATATAGTGGAAATTCCGGTTATTTTTAAAACCATTTCAAATCCAATTTATTTATTTAAAAATATTGGATTATAATTCTAGTTCATAACTAGTTCATTTCAATAAAAATATATTTTTATCCTTTCAAATATGCAATCTTTAATCCCAATTCTTTCCAAATCATTTATCGTAATTTTACACAAATTAATAATATTTATAATAATTTTATCAAGGCTCGTATAGTCGATTTCCATAAACGGTCATCGAACTACACTTACAACGACCTTTTCCAAATTTGATTTGGAGTTAATTCCAGATCCAAGTGTTAGATTTCAAATCTCTTATATTCGTTGGAAAGCTCTTTTTGATGCGAACCCAACGGTTCCGGTTTTAGAAGAATCACACGGCCGGATCTCCCATAATGTCAATTTGAAGTCAATGGTCAAAATTCGCGAATTGCCGCGGCGCGGCGCATTCTAGTCAGGCCATTTAATATATATTATATATATTTCATCGATTTCCATTTAAAACGTATTTTATAAATCATTTTAAAATGATTCTAACTTCATTTTCAATTTTAAATCAAGATTGAATATTCCATATCATTAATATATAAATGATAATTTTTTCAAAACATTAGATTTTGAAATCCTTTCCTTTTCGATATTCATTATAAGAATGAATAAAATCGATATAAATATCGTTCACGTCAAAATGGCGTTAATCTAATCAACACGGCTTTATATACTTAAATATATTCGTGTCCATCCCAAATCGGACATCAAAATCAGATTTTGATCTTTTACTGAATATTATTTTAAAATATTAATTATTTTAAAATATTCGTTATTTTAAAATATTCATTCTTTCTGAACTGGAATCAGACATAGTCAATTACCATACAATGTTATTTATATGGATTTCATACAACGTATGTATATAACAACAATGATAAACAATCAACCATCATCCAGAGTGCATTCTACACTGCATAAGCATTAAATATAAATATTTAACGCTTGCAACAGCCTGTTAACCAATCGATCGACATACAACTAAACAATTGGGATTAGTGTACGCCAAATATCATCCCAATACCCGTGTGGGGTTTCAATCAACAAACACTGAATATTATTTGTGCAGTTCGACGATGTGTAAAATATATCGTCCGAATCAATATCAGTCAAATGGGTGTACGTAAACATATCCTCCGATTTGTAAATGGATATTTATTCATATACACGTTAAAAATTTAATTTTTAATGATAAATAATTTATTTCAACACATGAGTATTTTATACAGTCCATTTCACATTACGAACAATTTTCATAACACAATCAAACAAACAAGTCGTCCATGGTCTATGGACGACGGTGTCGGGTGCTGCTAAGCACCGTCTGCATCCTAGTATATATTTTAACTAGAAAATACAATTAAAGTGAGAAGTTCTCACCTTTGGGATCCACTCCTCCATTCTTTATTTCTGAACGGTTCAGATTTGGATTTGTTTCCCGCACGTTGTGTCCTTCACCGTATTTTCAACGAAATCTATTTCACACAGTTTATATTAAAAATCATATTTTTAATTCACTACATATATTATAAAATCTAATTTTTACATCGCTACTTCTTATATGTAAATCCAATTTTTATGCCGCTACTTCTTATATAAAAATCCCATTATTATTTCGCTACTTCTTATATAAAAAACCAATTTTTATTTCGCTACTTTATAATAAAAATTATATTTTTAACAATGCTAATATATATATATATAAAAATCACATTTGTATATCGCTACTTCATAGAAAATATTATATTTTATAATGCTACTTCTATAGAAAAGATTATATTCTTATAATACTACTTCTATAGAAAAGATTATATTTTTATAACGCTACTTCTATAGAAAAGATTATATTTTTACTCTAAAACTATTTCTATAAAAAAATTATTTTTAATCTAAAACTATATACTTAAAGATCATATTTTTATTACACCGCTATATAGATAAATATCACATCTTTATGTTAAAAAATCATATTTTTGTATTATTAAAAATCTAACCTTTTCCTTTCTAAGAATCATAACTTTATATGTTTAAAAATCATATCTTTAGCTTCATAAAAAATATTTCTAACATACGATAAAAATCCTATTTTTATCTTCATAGAATTATTTCTAACATACGATAAAAATCCTATTTTTATCTTCATATTCTAACATACGATAAAAATCCTATTTTTATCTTCATATAAAAATCATATCTTTATATAAACAAAATCAATACTTTCATATGGTAAAAATCAATACTTTCATATGGTAAAAAATCAATTTTTTCATATGTTAAAAATCAATACTTTCATATGTTAAAAATCAATACTTAAGAAAAAGGAACTCACTTTCTTTGGAGATGGGGCTTGTAACACCCCAAGTCCATTAATGTCACTCACAAAGGGAATGCATCAATGTCCATGAAGCGTTATTGTTTGTATAGAACATATAATTTACAAGAATAAATAAATGAAACAACACAGCAAAAGATAAAACTTATTTTTTTTCATCATAACTCAAGATGAGTTTACATAAGTAGTTTCCAAAACCATTACAACAGGATCAATAGTCTTTTCCAAAAACATCAAAGTACATAAAGAAGCAAATACTTAAATAACATAAATGCATAAATCCCCACTTAGCATAAGCAAAGCCATAAAGATGAAAGAGTCCCAAGCGATACATCTACTATCTTCAAGTAACTGAAAGAAATCGGCACTAAGTTGTAGTATTCCCTCCTTGCAAACCTGGGAGGGGGGGGGGGAAGGAAGAAAAGAGGTGGAAAGAAAAGGGGTCAGACATAAAGTCTGGCGAGTGCAATAACTTTAACAATATAATTATCAAAATAACTAGGCTAAGGCAAAAGTTGGAAAATAAGGAAATGACTGTGAACAGTTGGGTATGACAGAACAAAACGAGGAAATAAGATGAACCAAGATATCGTTAAAGGCTCACCTAGTCACTATAAGATAATTACTACACTGCACCACCACTAGTCACCCTAAAGGTTGATCCCGCCTATAGAACTTAATACTGCTAATGGTAGTTTCGTGTAACCCTAGCTACCTCCATTGATGCCGTATGCCCCTATCTCCACTAGGTGTACCCACTACCCCCATTCGATCAGCTCCCTAACTCGTAGATACCCGTGCTGGCCCCACAGTGGGGTGTATCACTCCCCAAAGTGGCAACCCGATACAACCAAAAATGCACGGCTTATATCTACACGATGCAACAACGTCTTACCTACCAGCCCGGGCCCACACACGCATATGAACCCGTTGGACTTGCGTTGCCACCGCTGACCCGTTTTGACCTCTTACAATCAAATCCAGTACGCGTGTCCCGCCCTCGACTAGGGTCGAGCTCACAAGGATACTTAATGGGTTACAGGTTTGAAAAGGGCCCCCATGCACGACGCAAGCTTTCCACCTATGCTTGGTCCCCTCTAAGGTTTTTCCCCACGTAACCCCATTCTTATTCATGTCTTCTTACATGTTTCAATCTTTGTTCAGTGCATCTAATCGCATTTCAAATGCCACCCAAGGCACCCACTAAATTCCACATGCCACCCATGGCACCCACTTAAACCCCTCTTGTCCCACTACATGTTTATCTGGTTAAGTGTTTCTTAATTCATTAAGAACATAACCTTGTAAAGACCTCCCACATTAGACTGGCATTTGTGGAAGCTGGATTTGCCGGGTGGGTCCGGGCAGTCTTACACCACAAACGAGCCTAACCTCGTGTCTTTACAACTGTTACGCATTTAATTTATGCCTAAGACCTCCCACACTAGACTGGCATTTGTGGCAGCTGGATTTGCCGGGCGGGTCAGGGCAGTATTACACCACAAAAGAGTCTAACCTCGTGTCTTAGGCGATTAATTACACCTAATTAATTACCTCCAATTTGAATTAATTTCCTTATTCAAATTGCCAATCAATTACAAATTTAACTATGTCCATAATTGAATCAGCTATGTCCGTCTATTTATGGTATATAAAATTATACCAATTAACATCACATTTAAGGCATTTATGCCAATTATCAATATTAAATCTTTTAATATTATCCCATTGCTCCACGTTGTACGTTCGTTCGTTCGTTTGACGTAAAATATACGTTAGACTCGAATAGTCTAACTTATGGAATAAAGAGAAAACATCACAACATGCATAGAATAAAAACTAAATCTAAACATAATGGGTGAACTTGCCCGTGTGAATAAGGTTTTCATCTAAAACTTGCATAGGCCAAAGTTGCAAATTTGCATAAACTATGGAAGTCATAGATCTAATCATAAGGTGTAAAATTGCATAGGCAATAGTCATGACTTACATAAACTACGGATGTCATAGATCTAATCATAAGGTGTAAACTTGCATAGGCAATAGTCACAAACTTACGTTACATGATTCATACTCCAATATATATATAGTTGCATAGGTGATTTATACAACATAGACTATGATGTAAACTTGCATCTAACTCACACATGTCATAGCCTAACTTTAGATCCAATTTACACATAAAATAGATGTCATGAAACATGTATGGTTGTATATGATTCTCACTAACTTGCATATGATTCATATCTAAATTAACATCTAAACTTGCATACATACATATGATTTAACATATGAATTAGTTCCTACAACATAACTAAACTAGCATATGAAACATCATTATGAATTGATTGTACATAAGCCAACAATTAACATAGATTTACAACATAGATGATAACATCTCAGCTTTACAACATAGATAATAACATCATAGATTTACAACATAGATAACAACATCATAGATTTACAACATAGATAATAACATACGGTCAATGATTCACAACATAACCATATAATACAAATCATAGCTCAATCCAATTAAATTGTTAATTATCTTATTAAAGAAATCAAACTCACAAAAAGAAGGTCTTGCGTTCTGAAATCTGAGTTCTGAAATCGATTTAGCTCACCTTTGTAGTAGATTCGTTATTGTTTAGATTAGAGTTAAATAGAACTGAATTGATTAGCTTTGATTTCCCTCTAGTTGGTGGTGGCTGCTCTAGGTTACAATATGACAGCATGACGGCCATGATTCAGATTTTTATTTGATTCTAGGGCTTGAGTCTACCCATGTTTATATAGAATTTCAATTTAATTATAGCCGTTGGATGATCTTACAGTTAATCAAAATAACTCAGTCAGGATAGGGTGAAACCTCAGCCCTAATGACTCAGCAAGGAGTCAGAAAGGACTTAGCAATGAGTCACAATATGGATTAGATTGCACCAGAAAGCTGTGCAGGCTTTCTGCTCGGCCTGGGCGCACTTGGCAGGTGCGCCAGTGCAACATTTGTACTGGCGCACTTCCCAAGTGCGCAAGTGCAATTTTTTTCTTCTGATTTTTCCGCCTAACTTCATTCGTCCATATCTCCTTCATCCGGTATCCGTTTTACGCAAACTCGGACTCTATCTCAATCAGAATCCCGAGACGAACACAATGGCGCAACCCGTTTCCCTTAATTCTCACGTCTGAGATTAATTATTCTTGAATTGAGTTAATTCGATTATTCAAAAATCCTGGGTTTCACATTCTCGCCTACTTAAAGGATTTCGTCCTCGAAATCTCTAAGTCAAGAAGAACGTATCCTACCATCCAATCATCCATCTACTCAACCACTAACCACTAGCAACCATGGTCCTTAAAAGATTTCTAATGCTTTTCATGTACATATGCATAGTGTGTGTATATGCCTGTATACTAATGCTAAATCAGGCGGTCCACTGATTCAGTCGACCTCCTTAATGCAAATAATGATAGTGCCATGTATCCATCATGTATGCAAAGAATCCTATACATATCATTACTACATGTGTGCACAACCATCCATTTAAATGCAATATCCATATGATACACACATTCAATATACATTCATTTTACTAAATACATCCATTTATATGCAATACGCAATATGAAAGTGACTGAGCCGATCTAGTGCCTAAAGTGTGTGTATATGCATCCACGAGCAACCACTAGCAAACACTTGCATCCACATACATCCATCATACATAACATGTCTCAAACACGTGTTTCAACCATAGGACTACCATATCTAAAGGTCAAAGATACTAGCGAGAGGACATACTAAAGATAAAACGAGTACAAGCTAAGCGATAAAGGAGAAATTAAAAGACATACCCTCGAAAAGAAAAGGGTACAATGAACGCATCTTCTCTTCCGTCTCCCAAGTAGCGTTGCTCTCATCATTTCCCCTTTGCACTTTGACTAGCTTGATCTCTCGATTCCTCAACTTCTTAATCTCCGACCCAAGAATGCACGTAGGAGCTCATCGAATTGTCGCATCACGCTCTTTCTCCACCTCTTTAAGGAAGCTCGGATCTACCACTTCCGCGTTCTCGTGCAAGCACTTCCTCAAATGTGATACATGGAATACGTCGTGTACACGACTGAGTCTCTCGGGCAACTCCACTCTATATGCCATCTGTCCAATCCTCTCCTTAATAGGAAACGGCCCTACGAACCTTGGTGATAACTTGCCAACGGACCCAAAGCGAACAACATTCTGTAATGGAGACACCTTGATAAAGACCATGTCCCCAATATCAAACTCAAGATCTGTCCTCCTCTTGTCCACATAAGATTTCTGCCTATCTTGTGCTGTCTTCATCCTCCTTCGAATTAAATCGAGCTTTTCCGAAGTCTCTCTAATCATATCGGGCCCAAGTAAGATCTTATCCGTAGATTCCCACCAACATGTAGGCGAATGACACGACCGTCCATAAAGAGCCTTGAAAGGTGCCATGCCAATGTTAGACTGAAAGCTATTATTATATGCGAACTCTACCAAAAGAAGATGCTCCTCCCATGTACCTCCGAAGTCTAAAACACATAGCCTCAAAAGGTCCTCTAGAATACGATTCACCCTCTCGGTCTGGCCGTCCGTCTGAGGATGATATGCGGTGCTCAAACATAACTGAGTCCCTACCGCTTCTTGCAAGCTCTTCCAAAACTCGCTAGTAAAGATAGGATCGCGATCGCTCACTATGCTTGAAGGAACACCATGCAAACGAACTATCTCTTGAATGTATACGGATGTTAACCATGAAGCAGTCCTCTTACTCTTCACGGGAATGAAATGGGCGCTCTTAGTAAGTCTGTCTACCACGACCCAAATCCCCGTATTACCCTTCCTCGATCTCGGTAACCCATCAACAAAGTCCATCGAGACACTCTCCCACTTCCATTATGGGATCTCCAATAGGTAAAGCAACCCACCGGGCTTCTTTTACTCTGCTTTTACTTGTTGGCACACCAAGCATCTAGCGACAAACTCGATCACATCCTTCTTCATACCGGCCCAAAAGTAAACTCGTCTCATGTCCATGTACATCTTGTCCCCACCGGGATGAATGGTCATCTTCGAACGATGTGCATCATCAAGAATGGTCTTCCTCAAATCCTTGTCTCGTGGTACACAAAGTCTACCGTCCCTACATAACCAACCCTTATCAACTAGGGTATACCTACTGAGATGGCTCGATGACTCCCCACTTATGAGCTTCTCTACTAATTCAACCAACTGTGGGTCATCTCGCTGTGCCTCACCAATCCGTCCCAAAAGCGCAGGTCTGACCTCTAAGGATGCTAGCAAATTAGGTACAAAGTCAATGGAAGGTCTAAAGTCAAACATAGAGATGAACTCTAAGCTTCGCTGCTCAACAAACAACAGACTCAAAGACAACCTTTTCCTACTTAAGGTGTTTGCCACCACGTTACCCTTGCCAGGGGTATATGCTGTCTCGAAATCGTAGGATGCTAAGAATTCCATCCACCGTTGCTGCCTTAAGTTCAAGTCCTTCTGAGAGAACAAGTATTTTAGCGATTTGTGGTCAGTGAACAATTCGAATTTCTCGCCAAGAAGATAATGGCGCCAAGACTTAAGTGCGAAAACAATAGCGGCCAACTCTAGGTCATGCGTAGGGTAATTTCTCTCATGTACTCTCAACTGCCTTCCTCCATAGGCTATTACCCTTCCCTCTTGCAATAAGACCGCGCCTAGTCCTGTCCCACAAGCATCAGTATAAACAGTAAATGGCTTACTCCCATCTAGCAACACTAAGACTGGGGCTGTGGTCAAAGATCTCTTTAAACGTTGGAACGCATCATCACAATCTATGTCCCACGTAAAAACTAGGTTCTTCTTCGTCAAGCATGTTAATGGGGCTGATATTTTTGCGAAGTCCTTGATAAACTTCCTATAGTAGCCTGCCAACCCTAAGAAACTCCTCACCTCGGTAGCATTTTTAGGGACCTTCCAATCTTGGATGGCCACCACCTTCGCGGGATCCACAGCTATCCCTTCTTTGGAAACCACGTGCCCTAAGAATCGCACTTCCTTCCTCCAAAAGTGACATTTAGAAAATTTAGCCTTAAGGTTATGCGCTCGAAGGGTCTCCAACACTTCCCTAAGATGTAGGGCATGCTCTTCCTCGCTCTTAGAAAAGACCAAGATGTCATCCACAAAGACCACCACGAATTTATTAAGGTGCTCCCTAAACACCCTACTCATCAAGTCAACAAAGCATGCGGGGGCGTTTGTCAAATCGAAGGGCATCACAAGCCATTCATTGAAACAGTCCGGAGTCCTAAAGGCAGTCTTGTCTATGCTATCCTCAGCCACTCTCAACTGATGGAAACCAGTGGCTAAGTCCAACTGCAAAAACATTGAGGCGCCAACTAACTGATCGAAGAGATCGTCAATCCTCGGCAGTGGGTGCCTATTCTTCTTAGTAAGTTTATTAAGCTCTCAATAGTCCACACAAAGTCTAAGGGACCCATCCTCCTTCGTGGCAAATACTACTGGAGCACCCCACTTCGATATACTACGTCTTATGAACCCTTTCTCAAGCAACTCCCCTACTTTCTTATTGAGCTTCCTCCTCTCACGAGGAACCATGTGGCGCACTGGCAGAGATACAGGTTTTGCATTGTCTACGAGATAAATACGAAAGTCTATCTCACGTATTAGGGGTAGACCCCTCACCTCATCGAAGACATCAACATATTCACGGACTATACGAACAGAATGTAAATCATCATTGGATGCATCAAGTGACTCAAGAAAACTAAGCATCACCGGTCCTCTAGGGTAACAAGAAATGTCAAGGGTCTTTCCACGGCGCCATATCGGGCTAGCCAATCCATCCCTAGAATCAACCCGTTGCCCATGTAACCAAGCACAAAAGCATTACGTTCAAAACCAACGCCTAAGATAGACAATCTCAAATCCCTACAAACCATGGATAAATGAGATGACCCACCAATAGGATTTGAGACTACAATGGGATCCACAACAAGACTAGTATCTAAGTGTAGTGTTTCAACTAATGATGTAGAGATAAACGAATGTGATGCACCAGAATCGAATAAGGTATGGACAGGATGATCAAATAGAAAAAACTAATCTCTCAACGGAAATGTTTCTACCTCTTTCTTGCAGCGGTGGGACCGCGAAAGCCTGGACCTGCTCCCTTGCCTGCCCAGGTGCCACGAGAGTCTGAAGCAGTCCTCCAGAAGTTCTTTGCCCTTGTCCCTGTTACCTTAGGCAGTCCTTAACTAGATGACCTGCCTCTCCACAGTGGAAACAACCAGTCTTCTTTTTCCTATTATCTTTACTCAGATGGCCTGGTGTCCCACAATTGAAGCACTTCTTCTTTCCTTTGCCATTATTTTTCTTCATGCCTTTCTTGTTTTGTTGTTGTTGTTGCAATTTCTTTAATTTGATCCCCTTTCTTCTCGGGTGCCTTATTAGCGTTGGCGCCCTTCTCCTCTTCATGCATAAGCGCCATGTCAACTAGCCTCTCAAATGTGGCCCCTATAGGGATGTGGGACATAGCTAACCCATGTAGTGGCTCGTTTAAACCCTTAACAAATCTCAGGGCCTTCTTTTTGGGTGTACTCACCCAAGTCCAAGCCAAGTCTCGCCAACTGATTGAACTTGTCGACATATTCTTTTACCAACAGATTCCATTGCTTTAACGCCAAAAATCTTTCCATATATAAATTCTCTTCAGCCCATAAGAGAAAATTTGCCTCAAACCTATGCCCGAAATCCGGCCATGTATCAACTGGACGCTCTCCATTAGTGTTGTAATAACCCAGAAATTCTGAGCCAATTTAAATTTTTTATTTTGGCAATTTTAGCGAATTTTGATTATTTAAAATGAATTATTTTAAATAATAACAACGAGAAATTATTTTGAATAGAATTAGAACAAATATATTTATATAGATCGTCGTTAGAATATAAATATTTATTTTAAATTATAAAGGGAAATGAAAATGGCGCGGTAGTTTGAAAATTCGATTTCAAAGTTCAAATGAATGTACAAGATTCAAAATAAACCGGATTTTAGCGAAACCAAAAATATTTGAATCTAATTGAGAATATCTTTCCAACGAATCCGAAAAATAAAAATTTCATAGCGGGAATAAAAAGTTACGTCCAGTTGAAAATTCAGAATAGTCGCTACGGAATTCTGGCCCTTAAAAATGGAAATTTTGCAAACGACCTCGATTTTCGATGAAACCACTTTTGTTGGATCCGTGATGTCATGTTATTGCTAGATTCCAAAATTCATAATTTTCTGAATCAATATGTGAGTGTGGCAAAAGAAAACGTGTTTTGACTGTTTTAGTCAATTTTGATCTACCAGAAAATGACCATTTTTCAAACGATCTTCAAATTTGATGAAAATAGTTTTGTTAGGATTGTATCACCAACACGAAGCTAGAAATAATTTTTCGGGAATTTTTCGAGTCCGTATGTGGCCCCGGTAAATTGAAGTGTGCGTTCAAATTTAATATATAAATTTATATTTTGATGTTGACAAAAACTGATAGAAACAGCTGAATCAGCTTACGATACATATCCCATTATGTTCGAAATGGGGGTAATTAGCTAGGGACGTCAGTTGTTGGGTTTGTGTAATAACCCGGAAATTTGAGCCAATTAAAAATTTTTATTTTGGCAATTTTAGCGAATTTTGATTATTTAAAATGAATTATTTTAAATAATAACAACGAAAAATTTATTTTGAATAAATTAGAATGTATATATTTATATGCGTCTTCATTAGAATATAAATATTTATTTATATTTATAAAAGGAATTGAAAATGGCGCGGTAGTTTGATAATTTGATTTCAAAATTCAAATGACTGTGCAGGATTCAAAATAAACCGGATTTTAGCGAAACCAAAAATATTAGAATCTAATTGAGAATATCATTCCAACGAATCAGAAAAATTGAAATTTTATAGCGGGGATCAAAAGATATGTCCAGTTGAAATTTCAGAATAGTCGCTATGGAATTTCGGCCCTTAAAAATGGCCATTTTGCAAACGACCTAGGATTTCGACGAAACCACTTTTGATGGATCCGCGATGTCAAATAATTACTAGGTTTCAAATTTCATAATTTTTCGAATCAATATGTGAGCGTGGCAAAGGAAAACGCGTTTGACCAATTTCTGTTGATTTTAATCAACTGGAAAATGGCCATTTTTCAAACGGTCTCAGAATTTGACGAAATTAGTTTTGTTATGAGCGTATCGTCAATACGAAGCTAGAAAATATTTTTCGGGAATTTTTAGGGTTCGTATGTGGCCACAGTAAATTGAAATGTGCGTTCAAATTCAATATATAGAGTTATACGTTGATTTTGACGAAAACTGATTGAAACGATCGAATCAGCTTGCGATACATATCCCGTTGTGTTCGGAATAGGGGTAATTAGCTATGGACGACAGGCGGTGGGTCTCGTTTCGAGGTCGGAATAAAAAGTTGCTTTTTGAAATTAATTAAATAAAAAAATATAATTACCCTTCTCCCCTATACCCTCCAGCCCCCCATCCTCCCCCCATCCCCTCCCCCCCCCCCCCCCGTTTCATCATTCATAAGAAAAAAAGAAGAAAAGAAAACACGAAAACCCCAAATCGCCCCCCCTTCAGCCGAGCCTCACCTCCCCACCGCCTCCGCCATCACCGCACCCCCCTCCATCTGAACGACGCCACACCCAACCGCCTCAGCCATCACCGCAACCCCCTCCATCTGAACGACGCCGCACACAACCGCCTCCGCCATCACCGCACCCCCCCTCCATCTGAACGACGCCGACGCCCAACCCACTCTCCACGCGAGCAACCCTCATCTCCACCCCAATAATCCACTGTATGTTTTAAGTTGATTTTGTTTATAAATTAGTGTTAATAAAAAATTGATTTTGTTTATAGATTCAGGTTAACTAAAGACTATATTTTTATTCGCTAAAGACAATATTTTTATTCGCTAAAGACTAGATTTTATTCGCTAAAAAAATTGATTTTTCTTATATGAACATTAGTAGAAAAGATTTGATTTTTGATGTAAGAGAAAAAAAATATGATTTTTATTATATGTAGAGATAAAAATGTGATTTTTATATTATAGAAAGATTAGAAATATAATTTTTATATAATGTAGAGAATAAAAATATAATTTTTATATAGTGGCGATAATAAAAATATGATTTTTATATAGTAGAGATATTAAAAATATGATCTTTATATACTGGAGAATATAGAAATGTGATTTATATATATGTAGTGAATACGGGCAACGTAAGTGATGAAAGGCGAGCACGGCGAAGATTTCCCACATGAGAAGGGTCGTGGAGTTTGGATTAGCTAATCGGTGAGAACTTCTCACTTTTAATTTAATTTTCTAGTTAAAATATATACTAGGATGCAGACGGTGTTTAGTGGCACCCGACACCCGTCGTCCACAGACCATGGACGGCTTGTATGCTTGTTTGTTTGATTTTGATGTGTAGTTGATTGTGTGATGTGATGTGAAAGGAAATAAAATATTTATATAGTTAAAAATATTTTATAGTTGAAAATAAATTTTTAATGTATATTTAAAATGAAATACATATAAACAAATCGAACGATTTGTTTATATACACACATTTGACTGATATTGATTAGGACGATAAATTTTACACATCACCCAACTGCACAAATAAAATATGTGCTTGATTGTTTGAAAACCCCACACGGGTATTGGGATGATATATGACATACACTAATCGAAAGTGACTTCAAAATCTGATATTTTGAAAAGATTTGAATTCGAATTGAAATTGAACAGAAACAAATTCGAATTGAAATTCAAATAGAATGAATTCAAATTGAAATTGAATAGAAACGAATTCGAATTGAAATTCAAATAAAATGAATTCAAATTGAAATTGAATAGAATTGAAATTCGAATTGGATTGAAATAGAATTGAAATCGTTTTGAATTGAATTTAAAACGTATTGAAATTGAACTGAAATTGATTTGAATTGAAACCAATTCGAATTGGATTGAAATAGAATGGAAATCGATTTGAAATGAAATTAAAATGAATTTATATTGAAAAATTTGATTTTTGATTTGAATTTGAATTTGAAAAGGAAGTTGAAATCGTTTTGAAAACGAATTTAAAACGATTTATAAAACGTTTTAAAAGGAAATCGATGAAGTATATATTATATATATAATAAAATGGCCTGAATAG
>JASFAX010004300.1:0-39785 GCA_030737875.1 Allium sativum
CTGGCTCTTGCTGAAATTGGGGATTATAAATGTTGTTTTATGCTTCTTTATTTTGTAAGACAGATGATACTCTGATATTGTAAAGAAATCATTGTACAAACTATTTTATCAATAAAGCAAAGTTTTATTTTCCGCTGTTTAATTTCTGTCTGTCTTGTAATTTATCTGCATCTTTTACCATAAATGCTCCACAGAACTTAGTGCATTCCCTTTGTGAGTGACACTAACGGATGTGGGGTGTTACATTTCTCCTTCCGTACTTCACGTAAAATCATGAGACATTCGTCGTTGTGCTCGTATGTCCAATGGCTTCAAGCCCATGTAAGTTTCATCATGATCGGTGATTGTCGAACCCATCCGTTCAACTCTAAGGTTGCAGATTCCTGTGGCTGTGATCGACGTTGGCTGCAGTGGAGGGTGGTATCGGGTAGAGAAAAACAAAACGCATCCTCGGCAAGCTTTTGTGGTGGTCCGACCTAGATTTTGGTGGCATAACCTGGTCATCATCTTGGCTGCTCCTAAGGAGGTATCATGATCTGTTTTAGTGCATGAGGGTTCGAGCGAAGGCATAGGTAACGCAGTTTCGGGCAAGGATCATGTCAACGCTCTCTCTTTTGAATTTCGTTATGGTTTGAGCCGTACCACTCGTTTTTTAGTGCATGAGATTTTGCTGTGTATGTGCAGCCATGAAGATTTGAAAATTGGTGGAAGAAAGATGTTGGCTAAATTAGTTAATTAGCTTAAGTGATTATTAATTATTTAATTAATTCCTATTAAAAATCCATAATTATATCTCTCATAACTTTTGCATACGAGGTCGGATTTGGATGTTGTTTCTTTCGGTGGACTCATGCTGGTGAGCTCTACGGTTTAAAGTATATTTGGGTTGATTTGGATAAATAAGTGATATTGTCTCTGATTGAATTGTTTTTGTTCTTGTAATATAGTTTTAACGTTTTAAATTGATTTCTAACTATAAAACGTAATTCTTAGGATAGTTGAACCTAGTAGATAATAAAAATAAAATAAAATAAATAAGTAATTTAAGTTGATTGTCACATTTATTTCTATTTGCGCGCTATTGCGCGCTATTTTGACCATGTGATTAGATTTAGGTTACTTGAACACTTGTTTCACTTTGATTGCTATATAGATGTTTTATTTAAGTTATTAATATTGTTATGGATGCTTGTGCCCTTGTTTAGGAATTTGTCTGACTATAGGTTTTATGGTTGAATTGTTTGCTTAGTTTAGCTTAAATCGTCGTTCGTAGGCGATCTAGTATAAGGAAATCTCGCTCGTTAGAGTTTAGGGTGTTTATCGATCAAATGCATATATCGGTGTATATTGATTGAACGTACAAGGATGATAAAATCGAACGGGTGAGGCAAATTCTCGAAGGAGCTTCAGAGAATGATGGAGTAGCATTGGAGCTTGGCATTAGATTCGAAGACATAGCGACACTGAAGCTTAGTAACCAATCTGAAGATAGAGGATGGAAATGGCGACAAGCTGGATTTTGTGACGAATGCCGATCGTTTTCCTTGGATGCACATTTAACCAGTTTTGGATAAATAGGTTATTCGAGTAGTCCTTATCGATTTATATGAAGTGGTCGATATAGGTTACTACTGCTATTGGAAATTTTGACCAATTTGATATAGACGATGGTGCGATTTCAAGGAGTAGGCCAATGATGGTCCGTTCGATGATGATTTTTACATGATGGTCCTCGATCAGTAGTTCGTTATCCGAGGATGGAAATTTCAAGATTGGAAGCAAAGCGATGACTTAGACAAAGGATAGTGATTCTCCAAAATGCAGAGTAATGACGATGGATCGAAGGGAAGCTACTGGAGAGGGTTGGAAACGATTGATTGGGCTCGACGACTGGTTAGTTGTCTATACTTTGTCCCAAGCAAGGAGACTCCAAGTCATGGGTCATAAGAGTAGTTCCGAAGACGTACTCTGCTATGGGTGATGTGTGCAGAGGGATTGTCACGGCTGCCTTTTCGACCCTTAAAGGTCGACACTAGTACATCCTCGGTATTCACGTGCCGAACAATTAGGTATCGAAAAGACATATTTTTGGGATGAAAGAAAAAAAGAGATAGAACAGAATCTTACAACGCAATGGAAAATTTACAATATAACAAAAGTCTTTACAAAAAGAAAGAATTTTAATTTATATATCAGAGTACAACACTAAACTATAACAACTCTGGACAGTTGTAACAACTTGTCCTTACATATACTGAAAGCAAAACAAAAACAAACACCGTTGAAAAAACTAAAAATACGGAAGTACATCCTAGCCCTTAGCTCCTTTCCTAAGCTCCAAAGAACCTAAGCTAACCTAACAAAATGCTCAGTCTGACCCGGGAATTATCGCAAAATACCGCCCAGGTCAGACTAGAAAACTAGCGTGAGTAAACTCAAATCATAAAGAACTTGCTTTATTATATCTTTGAAATCATTTGAAATCAAGGGTATCTCGCAAGAGCACACCGCACATAAACACACACAGGTTGTTACCTTACAATAACCAAAACACTTTTATAATAATTATCTAGTGATATTATAATAATGTCTAGAATTTATAAGTAAACATAATAAAATAGCTGGAATGCTTGTATCTCATGTTTCAACAAAATAGGTATACAATCAAGACCGAAAGTTAGTATTGGAAAATGGATTCCAGCTATAAAAGGGTAAGGGTCTACCCACTGAATCCGTCAATCTCTAGATAAAACATACGGGTGGATGCGTTAATTTACATCTCAGCAAATCAGGACCGACCCCACCCCTAAAATGGGCAGCACTAAATATGATCACCCTCGTTGATAAAAAACCATAAAGGGTCCACAAAGCATAGAAACAAAAATCGACTCTAGATACGGAAAGATTATATCCTAATAGGGGTGACCCACATAGCCCAGCAGTTTTTTTCATACTTTATTTATTCAGTGGATAATGAGGCTAAAGATTACGTTTACCTTGTAAATAACAGAATATCTTAGAACGCTAACACTGCCTTCTAGATATATGTAATGCTAGCATTAATCCATGTAAGTTTGTTCTGGGTTTGAATGAAACTAAGTAACTCCATCTTTAATCATCCTAAAAATATTTCCAATTCGAAACCTATGTACCCGATCTAAGTGCTTTTGGGAAAGCAAGCCCAATCCTAGTGAAGTGACCCAACAATTTTTTTTCTAATTTTTACAAAATTCCGGGTCACATACTCAAAAGGTCATTCCCTCTCTTAATAAATCACTTCCAGGATCCAAGCACACCAATATAAAAATATTAGTTCAATACTAACCTTAATTTACTTTTATATATGAAGACATACAAGTCTCTTCTACTTATAATTAGAGTTTATAAAATTAAGCAGAAGAAAATTAGTTAATCTGAATTTTTAGCCAACATCTACACAACAAATATAGACTACAAATAGATTTTTCTATCATATAGACTTCCTATTAATTTTTCGTAAATCAAACTTATATTAAAGCCTTGTCAAAACTGATTTAACTAATCCTCTAGAAATCTTATAACTTTAGTGCAAACCTTTTCAATATTTCAGTTGCATAGGATTCAGGTTACAACCTTGTTAAATGAACCAGGTGTTAAGGCTTTGCTTTACAACCATTTTATTTTCCAAAATACATTATAAAGGATGTTTTATGCCCTGGCTTGATGCCTTACAAAATGATGTGCGTTTGCACATATTATTATTCCATCAGGCTTTATAAAACCAGAATTACCATACTCTAAACATTACCCCTTTCTAATTAAATGTAAGGAGTTATACTCCCAAGAATTATTGGTAGGTTATATTTTTATATGTTAATACAGATATACTATATACATATAACTATTCATTGGCATACCCGTATGAATATATGTATATATTGGCTATACAAAGTTCAGCTGATTTCTTTACTTACAAGCAACTCTACCAGAGCCATTTTTCTTAATTTAAAAGCTTTATTCCTGTGATCACTTGAGATATTTTATCATATATTAACTTGCTTCTTTTTATATAGCTATTTCTGAGCTTAAGGATCACTAATACCAAATGTAACCTCCCTAAAATCCGTTATTCGTCTCAGACGTGGACATTTCAGAGCACACCATTTTCCTTTAGTTTAAGTCAACAATTAAATAGTGTTTCATACTATAAAAGTAGTTGTAACGACCCACATTTTTGGTCATTTGAATTTGAATATTTAAATCTGTTTTAAATATTCTATTGGGTATATTAATTGATTTTAATATTGAATTTGTTTATAAAACGAAGTTTGAACATTAAATTTATATTTATTTTAAAACAAGCTCGTAATGGCGCAGTAGTTTGTAATATTGAGTTTTAAACTTCGACTGAATATACAGAATCCGATATAAGATGGAATTCTGTGAAACAAGAAACGTTTGAATCTATTTAATTATAATTTTCTAATGAATGAGAAAAATCGAGATTTCATGTTATAGATTGTTAGTTATGTTCAATTCAAATTTTCAAATAGTCACTATATAAATCTTTTATAAACAATAATGTTTATTTAATATATTTAACAAGGTTTTAGTATAATTTGGATATCGCTTTAACTCGAAATCGATAATGTTGGGTTATAGATCCATATTGTTTATATGTTAAGCTATATAATAATTTTATTCGGATATTTACGATAATAATAATTTATTATTATTTAATTGGATTTATTTTGGAATTTAAAACAATATTTTAGTCGATATTATATATGCCTTTAAAAAGGCCATTTTGCAAATAGTTCCGGTTTTCGATGAAATTAGCTTCATTGGAACCGTAACGTTAAATTATTGTACGAAACCAAATTTCGCGGCAATTCGATGTCATGTGCGACAACGATAGTCGTAAACACCTATATTTTTATTTAATCGTTTTGTCGATTTAATTTGAAAATTTAGAATAACCGATTTCCTAACAAACTTCATTTTCAGAGAACAATTTTATTAAAGCCGTAATGATTTATAATTTGTTAATATTTCAATTTTCAAGATTTTTGGATTTAATTTGTGATCGTAAGAAATTTAAATGTGTACAAATTCAAGTTGTGTAGTTATAAATTTTTTTTCCTAGACGATCTCAGAATTCAACGAAACATGTCCCATCTTTTCCGGAATATTGTTTTATGCTAGGATTTCAAGTTTCATCTTGATTGGAGGTCGTACGTAGGTGTTTTAACACGTTACTTCATCGTCAAGTTTAATATGTAATATTATATTCAAATGGTTACTATATCAAGGGACCTAACCCTAGAAAAAGTGTTGGTCAAAATATATGCGTGGTCAACCAGTTTCATTTCTACCTCCATCGTAATAAACAAACGGCCCACTACTTCTGAACTTCTTCACTATTTCTCTCTAATTCCCTTCCCCTATTCCAAAACTTCCCAACAGTCTAGTTGCTTAGCTCGTCGAGGTCCTCCACTCAGACGGTGGCGATCAAATTATGGCTACCTGGTGACCGGAATGCCACCTAAAACCCGTTGTGTTCGAGGAGGCTTTGCCATCGATTAGGGATGTCAACCCTGACATGACTGATAGTGAAGGCGAAGGAAGGTATGCCACCGCTTTCGGTGGACTTCGATCGATGTCAAGTCAAGGATATGGCGGTGCGTGAGCATATTGAGATGTACGATGTCGGGTTTGATGCAGTCTGATGGAGCAAAACACGATGGTGAAGACACAAACGATGTAGCAGGAACCAAAGGAAACATTGGACTTGTTACGAAACTAAATTGTATTTTAGTTTATCTTTGGTTAAGAACCTAATTAGTCTATTATTCTGTAGTTAACGGTTTAATGATTTCAATTAAATTGGTGCAGGATTTTCGAAGTCGAACTAAAGCAATGTATGATTGGGAAGAACGAATGAAGCAAAGGAAATAATCGGATTTTATTCTGAAAGCAAATAATTAATTTATTAATAATATAATTAATGATTTAAATTTATAATTAAGGAATAAACTTGTTAGTTATATTATAAACTATTATGTTTAAATTAGGGTACTGATTAAGCAAATTCGGCCTAGAACTTTGGAGCAGCTAGAACGCAATATGAAAGGAAAAAATTATCGGCATGCTTAAGTGTAATGAAAGAAATTAATTAATTGGTTAATTATTTAATTTGGGAATAAAATTGTTAATTAAATGCTATATACTTATTATAGTATAACTTTTACCTATGTTGGAAGAATTGAATAAAACAAATTGCATTGGAACCATATGGATGAACATAATATTTTGGAACTAGTTTGGATGGTGACGGAACAGTTGGAAATTTTTGTTAAATTAGAACGTCTGTTTAATTTAACTAGAACTGAATTGCTTAAACGACAAATAAATTAAGGTGAGTATAACTCACACAGTTTTGTCCCACTTATATTTTATATATGTCGGGTTCATTTAAGTGTGTTATGGTCGCTAATTGTTGAATGCGTGTTAAATATATATTCATATATTGATTGAAACGATGATTTTAAACGTTTGTTTAATTTCAGTAAAACCAAATCGTTATTCTAACGATTGGAACCAACAGAGGTAGCTTACCTTGTTGGTCACGTTTATAGTAATATAAACGTGTTAAATTAAGTGGTTGATGTTAAATTGTTATTATTGGTTGATTATTGAATTTATACCAATATAATGAATTAAATGATATTACTTTGAGGTAACCTATTTGGATGCAGGGAATAACAGGTTGGAGGGATCCAACTGGATTCCTCACTAGTAGTTGTTAAATTTTATTATATTACAATATATGTTGTGATACTTAATTTGTGATGTAGGGATTGATGGGTTGGAGGAATCCAAAAAAATTCCTTACTAATATTGATAATGTTTATCAATATGATTTGTTGTGTTTATTGGAATGTGAAATTTGTTTATATTTCACAGTTTGGTACTTTAGCAGATATTTACCTCTTTAGTACCGACAATAAATTAAAAGCTTTTTGGAAATCGATATTAAACCGATTGTGAACGTTTTCAAAGTTATATATATCAAAAATATGATGTTTTATTTAAAAAAACGTCGAAGATTTATTTATATTTTTAAAACTATTTAAATCATAAATTAATGGAAATTCCAAGATATTTATAAATAAATGGTTAAGCAGTATAAACTAGATTGGAATATTAAAATGATTGCGAAGAAAGGCCTACGGGCATGAATGGGATTGTAAAAGATTCTAAATTGTTGAAATGGACTAATGGAAGTGAAAATATACGAGAATTCATTTAAATGAGTTGAAAAGTGGTTTTTCGTAATTAATGAACGTTTTTGCAGTGTTGTTTATAAATATACGAAATGTAACAAAAATGGGTTTTCGTGATGAGATTAGCGAATAAATGGAATATGAATATTTGTTGTAAAATGTGAATTGAGACAAATGTCAAATAAATAAGATTTCAGAGCAAGATTGCCAAAAGGATTATAAATGGAAATACGTATAAATTGAGTTAATGGGGAGAGTTGAATCAATATTTACAATTAAAAAGTTGTTTATAATTGAATGGTTAAGTTATTTATAATTGAATGGTTAAGTTGTTTATAATTGAATGGTTAAGTTGTTTATTAATGAATGGTTAAGTTGTTTATAAATGAATGGTTAAGTTGTTTATAATTAAATGGTTAAGTTTTTTTTAAATGAATATATAAGATGTTTATAAATAAATGGTTAAGGGATTTATAAATGAAAAGTTGAGAATTTTGTAAATAAAAAGTTTAGGATTTTGTAAATGGAAGGTGATGGGGTTTTGAAATGGAATCTGTAACATTTGATTTCAGAAGCTAAGTTGAACTATTTTGGTTAATTTAATGAAATAATATATTAAATAAAAATTGGAAATGATTTGTGAGATTATGAAGTAATATAATCGTTTTAAAAATGGTAAAAAGGAATATAATGTGGTTTTTGAGAAACTAGAACTTGTTGTACGTTGGTTGAGTTAAGTAACTTTCGAGGTGTCAAACCGATGTTGGTTTCGGCCTTTGGGGTTGATACTGAGAGATTTATCCACTTACCAATTTACAATGAGGGTCTAATGAGTAGAAGTGAAGGGATAATTGAATTTTTTCCAGATATCTAATAAGACAGGGATTTTTTTTCCAAATTAGAAGTTTTAATATTTAATTAACAACTAATTAATTAAAGGGACTAAATGATGCTGGGTACTGAATCAGTAAATTTATTATATTTTTATGGATGAGTGGTTGTTTATTTGATAGTTAAATAACCAACTATCAAATTTGGCCTATGCGATTGTTGGTACGAAAAGACCGAGATCGAATTAATATTCGAAAACCATTCCGACTAGCAAATACGTGGAAGGTGGGAGATGATGATTAAAGATGGGGCATTGAAGACCGTTGATCTTCATGAGCGGAAAAACTACTTGTTGAATTTCTAAGGGTAGCTCTCGATGATATTTTGACTTGTGATTCTGTTGTGATTGGAATTTGCGGATTATAAGAACTACTCGCTATTGATCCATAGGGTGATACCTAGGATGTAGTAGGAGGGTGCCTTCGGTTCATCCTGTTCCTCGATGACTTATATGAACGGATGTCTGATAGAGTATTTCCAAAGGGACCACGTACGTTGATTTCTTCAAATATACCATAGTTGGCAGAGAATGGCCATTCTCTTAGCTTAACAACCAGAGTATTTTTTAGGACGTCAATTAGTGATCGTCTGGCGGATCTAACGATGTGGCATTCAGAGTGAATGGTGGAAAGATGTTCTAGAAAGAGATTTATAACCTCAAGCCTCGCAACCAGGAAATGGTATAAAATCGGGTAGGTCACATGGCTGTGGGGGTCGCTCCCATTAGGGTGTATTGTCACAATCTAGAGAATATTCATGTTTGCTCTTCTTTCGCTTCTGTATCTCCTGGGAACGGTTAAGTTGGTACCAACCGTAGGTGACACTATATTTGGAACACTTAAGCGAAGTGAAAGGACGATTATGTTTAGCCTGAGTTGCGAGATGTTCTTGCTGAACCCGGTGTATTCCTCTCTAGAGATACACTGTCGGAAGGGGGTCCCATACCTTGCAGTTGGAATCCGTTGTCCAATAAGAGCCCGTGGTTTTGATTGTATACTATGTACGTAGAGCATGAGATGCAAACGTTCTGCAAAATTGTTATTTATTTGTATTTTTACATTATTAAAATATCAAAAAAGATATGATTACAAAATTTTTTGGGTTATCATATGGTAAAAAACATCCGTATTTATGTGGACCGGTCTAACGATTATCCTTTTCTTTCAGAAAAGATTTGTTGTAACACCCCGTAATTTTATAACACATTAAAATGATAAACTAAGGAATATTTAATTAAATATTCTGAATTAAGTAAAACAGACTGCGCCATTGCATTCGTCTCAGAATTCTACTTAAGATAGACTGTGACTTTACATAAAACAGATATCGTATGAAGAAGTTATTAAGGTTAGAAGTTTGTATACACATAAGAAAAATATATATAAACAAAACGAAAATAAGAATTCAAAATAAATCAAAAATCAGAAGCGGGAAATAAAGGAGGGAAATCGGCCCCTTAGGGGTCGACCCCGTCCTAGGTGTGTCGACCCATAGGTCAACCCTCACACATGGGTGTCGACCCCCATGTCGACCCCGCCTAGATTTGGGCAGAATTAAGTTTCTAAACGTAGACTCATTTCTTAACTTGATTCATTGACCCTAGGATATAAATAAGACCTTAATCCCATTGTTTTATTCACCTAAACCAATGGCGACAACGAGGTGTTGCCTCGAATCAGAGTAAAATATCCTATTCTTCTTCAACAACAAGCTATATGTATTCAGTGATTTGTGCTACAACATATACAATCAAATCTCTGTTCTTTAGATCCAATCACAGCGAGTCTATGTTATTTTTAGATATAAACACCTAAAATTTAATCTTGACCTGCCTATAAGTTTGGATCTAAGCCTATGCCTATTAGTAATCTGAATCATAACAGATCTATCATTATTTGTATACCTAAATCACTGCCTAGATCTCAGTATGCCTGTTTACGATATCCCTATTTTGTCATTTTGCCTAATCGTGTCACCTTATGCTTATCATATTAGTTTGTCTAATCATGTCACCTTATGCCTATTATGTTAGTTTTCCTAATTAGTCATATTATGCCTGTTTATTTACTATGTCTATTCATGTTCTCTTCTCTCCCTCTTTCCATTTTTGTTTTTATAGCCGGACTAACTTTGAGTCTAGGCATATCGCTGGAATACGCGAACGCACAAAATTGGGTATCATAAATTTGGCACATAATTCATACTGTAAAACATGATTGGGAATTTCGGGAATAATTTGTACCTTGAACCAAAACTTGGGATTTGGGAGGCATAATCTATATCTTGATATAAAACCTTAATCTGGGGCATAACTTGTATCGTAGATCGCACCGGGATTTGGGGCATAATAAACATGATAATTCGTTAATAATGAAAATGCCTAGATTTACAGTAATTAGAAACTGTAACCGCGCTTAGACACGAGGTTAGATTACACTTGTGGTACAAGTCTGCCCGGAACCGCCCGACACATCCAACGTCCATAAGTGGCGAGCCTAATGTGAGGGGTCTTAGTGCATAAACATACGTGTAACGGAACTAAGACACGCAGTTAAGTTCGACTTGTGGAAGAAGTCTGCTCGGACCCAACCGACATATCCAGCATCCACAAATGACAGACTTAATGTGGGCTAACTCAATAATAACCATTAATGAATGAATGGTAATAAACTTGTAATACATAACCTGTTTGAATCCATAAGGATTACATGAACATGTTAACTTGAGTAGAGGTTAAGTAAACTTGCTTGAATATGTGGGAGGGTTAAGTATATCTTGTGGCGGTGGGGTAATATTTATATATATAGGCCCACAAACTTAACCTGTGGGGTTATGCAATCTTGTTAAACTGGTAGGCATAACATATTGAAATCCTAGTAGTGGGAATGCAAGCCTAGGGGGAAACTTGTATCATCTGGTGTGGGACCCGTTTAAGTCGGTAACCCATCTTGGTATCAAACGGGGAACCCCGAACTAGGTCGGGGTCTGGGCACGCTTACTGAGCTGATTATAAGAGGTCACTTGAGGGACGGTGTAGGCGGCACATTCCGATGGGGGTCATGTGCGTGCATGGGTCCGGTCCAGGGAGGTTAAGACGCCGTGACACCTGTAGATATGGTCTGTGCACATCTTTTAAACAAAGGGTTGCCACTTTAGGAAGTGATACATCCTACTGTGGGGCTAGCACAGGGTATCTACGAGCTAGGGAGCCAATCAATTGGGGGTAGTAATTGGGGTACATCTAGTCTTTCTTGTTTAGGAGCTCGTTCTTGTTGTTGGGGGTTAACACCAGTCAGTTTTGTTGGGCTGCCTATTATTGTAAGGGGTAAAGCCTCTCATTAGAAGTGCACCTAAGTCTACCATCTTGTACTTGTTGGGATCATCTTGTTCTTGTTATACTAGTATTGGTGCAGAGAAAAGTAATATAGAAGCGTAACACATGTTTTGTTCTATTTATCCTGTTTCCCTTGCTACACCTACCTTATGACACTGTTATTTCACTCCAACTTATATGCCTGTCATGATGCTTTTACTTATTTATATGCTAAAAGTAACTGGACTCGCCAGACTTTATGTCTGACCCATTTTATTTCCTTTTCTTCCTCTTCCATTCCCCATGGTTATCTGGGTGGGAATACTCAAGCTTGATCAGGATTCTTCTTTTCTGCTTGGACATACTTAGATGTATTGCATGATTTTGTATCTTCTCTACTATGGTTATATTTTGGGGATTATGCTCTTTTTATGTATTCTTGTACTCTGATGATGATTTTTGTACGAGGCAGAAGTTTTATGTTTTCAGCATTCCAGACTTATTATGTAGTTGGGTTTGAACCACAAAGCTTTTCTATTAAATAAAGTTTTAATTCCGCTGTTATTTTATATTTGTCTCGTAATGTTTCTGTTTCTGTTTAGCTATAACACTTCAGAAACTTATTTCATTCTGATAAAGAGTGACATTAACGGATGTGAGGTGTCACATATGGTATCAGAGCTGAAGGTTACCAGATCGAATAAAAGTTTTTGAAAATTATTTTCAAAAAGGTTTTAAAAGAAAGCATTTTCAAAAGAAAAGTCTGTTTTGAAAAAAACATATTCCCTAAAGCTATATGAAATATCTCCCGATTTTCTGTTTGAATCCCTTTTCCATTTCTTTTCAGCATATATGCGGAACCTAATATTCCTGAGTGCGTTACGATGCCTAGTTGGTTCCGTAGGTATCTTGAGGCTATGGCACCTGCTAGAGGCCAAGCAGACGCCCCTCCCCCTACTGCAGCCGTCGTTCCTCCTCCTCCGCATGTCGATAATTTCTCTAAGATATGCAAAGACTTATGTGCCATGGGAGGAAAGTCATTCCGAGGAACTGAGACTTTTGCAGCAAGGAATTGACTTAAAGAGACGGAGGATTTGTTTGGAATTTTCAAAGTTGATAACCATAGGAAGATTCAGTTGGTCGTTTGGCAACAGAAAGACGAGGCCTCATTCTGGTGGGAAGTGACACAAGTAGGGCATCCAGTGGAGACTTGGGATGATTTCTGACAAAGATTCGAAATTAAGTTTCTTTCTCAAACCGAGCAAATCACGCAAATGGAAAGGGTTTTGGCACTTAAGGAAGGAGCCATGTCTATGAAAGAGTATGTTAATAAGTTTAACCAATTGGCGAGGTTTGGTTTGGAGCTAGTAAATACCCCACACAAGAAAGCCTTGAAGTTTGCTAGAGGATTGAATGAACCCCTCATGGGTTGGCTATGTCTCATATTCCGATGGAAGAAACTTTTGAGAAACTCGTTGATATGGCATTAATGCATGAGGAAGATAAGGGTGAAAAGAAAGAGGCTAAGGTTGAGGAAACATAAAACAAGAAAGTATTGCCGAAGAAAGAACAACAACAACAAAAGAAGGGCAGTAAGAACAGCAAAGCTCGAGATAAGAGGAAATGCCATCATTGTGGACGCGAGGATCATGTGATCAAATATTGCAAGAAAAGAAAGAACGCTTGTTTCCATTGTGGGGATGTCGGACATCTTGTCAAGGATTGCCCGAAGAGGCAAGGACAGAGTCAAAGGGCGATTTCTTCTGGAGGGCAAGTGCATGCTCTCGTAGGCAGCGCGCCAGATAGAGGTAGAAAAATTTTCATTGAAGGCTTGATTTCTCTTTCCAATATCTAGTTAGGACTATTTTTTATTCTGGTGCTTCGCATTCTTTTATATCTGATTCTGTGGTTGAGTCTCTGCACCTTAGTACTAGTATGGTTTTGGATCCAATTGTTGTCTCAAACCCCATTGGTGGTACGGCTCACTTTTCTATGATTTGTCGGGGTTTGGGAATATCCGTGTTAGGCGTCGAGTTTGAGTGCGACACATACGTGCTTGGTTTCATGGGCTATGGTTTGATTCTAGGGATGGATTGGCTAACCATGTATGGTACCATTCTGGATTGTGAGAGGAGGGTCGTTAGATTTTTGACTTGCTATGGGAGGACCCTCGAGATTTCTTGTGACCCTAAAGGGTCTGTCATGTTTAGTTTCCTAGAGTCGCTTGATGCATCTATCGATGATTTATGATCTGTACTAGTAGTCTGTGAGTATCCTGATGTTTTTGAGGAGGTTCGGGGATTACCCCCGAGGCGTGAGATTGATTTCTGCATATACTTGGTGGACAATGCAAAGCCAGTTGCATTGCCTGTGCGCCATATGGCTCCAAGAGAAAGGAGGGAACTCAGCAAGCAAGTAGGGGAGCTACTTGAGAAAGAGTTTTTTAGGCGAAGCATATCTGAATGAGGTGCTCCAGTAGTATTCGCAACTAAGGCAGATGGTTCGCTTCACTTATGTGTGGATTATAGAGAGTTGAATAAGCTCACTAAGAAGAATAGCCACCCACTTCGAGGATAGATGACCTATTTGACCAGCTCGTTGGTGCATCTGTTTTCTCCCAGTTAGACTTGGCCATAGGGTTTCATCAGTTGACGGTGGCAGAGGACAGTATAGACAAGTCCGCTTCTAGAACTCCAGATGGTTTCTTCAAGTGATTCATTATGCCTTTTGGGTTGACGAATGCACCCACCTATTTTGTTGATCTGATGAGTAGGGTGTTTCAGAAGTTTCTAAATAAGTTCATTGTGGTCTTTGTTGATGACATCTTGATTTTCTCGAAGAACAAGCAAGAGCATGCCCTACACTTGAGGGAGGTTATGAAAACTCTCCGTGCGCACCAGCTTTGGGAAAAATTTTCGAAATGTCATTTTTGGAGAAAAGGAGTGAGATTTCTAGGGTATGTGATGTCTAAAGATAGGATAGCCGTAGATCCCGCGAAGGTAGTTGCAGTTCAAGATTGGCAGATCCCAAAGAATGCAATGGAGGTGAGGAGTTTTCTTGGGTTAGCGGGCTATTATAGAAAGTTCATTAAGGATTTTTAAAAGATATCAACCCCACTCACCAGACTGATAAAAAAGAATCTGACATTTTTCTTAGGATATAGATTGTGACGATGCTTTTCAGCGATCGAAGTAGGCTCTGACAACTGCCCCAATCTTGACCTTGCACGACGGGAACAAGGTGTTTACATATACACTAATGCATGCGGTACAGGGCTTGGTGCGGTTCTGATGCAAGAGGGAAGGGTAGTATATTATGGAGGTAGATAGCTAAGAGTTCATGAGAAGAACTACCCTACCCATGACTTAGAGTTAGCTTCCATAGTATTCGCGCTTAAGACTTGATGCCATTATCTACTAGGAGAGAAGTTCGAGTTGTACACCGATCATAAATCTCTCAAGTACTTGTTCTCGCAGAAGGATCTTAATTTAAGGCAACAAAGATGGATGGAGTTCCTAGCGTCCTATGACTTTGAGATTGCCTATACCCCTGGTAAGGGTAATGTGGTAGCAGACGCATTGAGTAGGCAGAGGATGACCTTGAGTCCTCTGTTTGTGGAGAGGAAAAGCTTGGATTTTATATCGACTTTTGATTTTAGACCCTCCACCGAGTTTAAACCTGGTTTATTGGCATCATTAGAGGTGCGACCTACTCTATTGAATCAGATAGGGACTTCGCAGCGAGAGGACCCACAGCTAGCAGACATCTTGGATAGACTCGGTAAAGGGGAGACTTCTAGTCACCTCAGTATATATTCCACAGATGATAGAGGGTGGTTGCGACGATATGGAAGGCTTTGTGTTCCCCGAGTTGGGAGTTTATTGAAGACAGTCCCTGAGGAAGCCCATCATTCTAAGATGACTATTCATCTAGGCAGTGATAAGATGTATAGAGATATGAAGAGGGTTTTCTTTTGGGTTGGGATGAAGAAAGATGTGGTGGAGTTTGTTTCTTGATGTTGATTTGCCAGCAAGTCAAAGCTGAGAAAAAGAAATCGGTGGTTTACTTCATCCTTTGGAAGTCCCACAATGGAAATGTGAGACCGTCTCTATGGATTTCATTGATGATTTTCCTAGATCAAGGAAAGGCAACACTAGTATTTGGGTCATAGTGGACTGACTTACTAAGAGCGCTCATTTAATCCCTGTTAAGAGTAAGAGGGTATCAGCATGGTTGGCAGCAGTTTATCTTCGTGATATTGCCCATCTGCATGAAATACCTTCCAGTATCGTGAGTGATTGTGACCCCATATTCACTAGTGAGTTTTGGAGGAGCTTACAAGAAGCATTAGGTACACAGTTGTGTTTGAGCACTTCTTATCACCCTCAGACCGATGAACAGACGGAAAGGGTGAATAAAGTCCTTGAGGATCTTTTAAGACTGTGTATCCTAAACTTCGGAGGGACTTGGGAAGAGCATCTACCTTTAGTAGAGTTCGCCTTCAACAACACTTATCAGGATAGTATTGGCATGGCACTCTTCGAAGCATTATATAAACGACCCTGTAAATCACCGCCTTGTCAGTGGGAATCTACAGAAAGGCTTCTACTTGGACCTGAGATGGTTAGAGAAACTTTGAAAAAGATTGATTTTATCCGTAGGCGCATGAAGATAGCTTAGGACAGGCAGAAGTCCTTTGCAGATAGGAGAAGGACTGACATTGAGTTTGAGGTAGGAGACATGGTTTTCATCAAGGTATCACTTTTGAGGAGTGTAGTTCATTTTGGATCTGTAGGGAAATTGACATTAAGGTTTGTAGGGCCATTTCCTATAACAGAAAGGATTGGCCAAATGGCCTATAGAGTAAAGCTACCAGAGAGATTGTCAAGCATTCATGATGTTTTCCACGTTTCTCATTTACGGAAGTGCTTGCATGATACCGCAGAAGTAGTTGAGCCGAGTATGCTTGAGGAAGTAGAAATGGAACGGGAGGCGACAGTTAGACGAGTTCCTACCTGTATTCTTGGACCAGAGGTTAATAAGCTATGCAACCGAGAGGTCAAGTTGATGAAAGTTCAATGGGGTGATAACCAAGAGGATGCAACTTGGTCGACGGTAGACAAGATTTGCGCTTCGTACCCTTTTCTTTTCTAGGGTATGTTCTTAACTTCCTTTTCCAAAGCTTTTATTCATGCTTGTTTCTATCGTTTAATACATCCTATCGATCGAATCTTCGAACTTTAGGTAGGAAACCTATGGATGTAAACATGTGTTTGAGATATGTTATGTTTGATGGATGCAAGTGGATGCAAGTATTTGCTGGTGGTTGCTCGTGGATGTATATACACACATATTAGGCACTAGATCGGCTCAATCACTCTCATACTGCATGTGGATGTGTGTGAATTTTTCTTTTTTAATTAATGGAAATGGGTGTATAATCATATGTATGATTGCATTTGGATGAATTATTGTGCACACATATAGAGTTCACATGATATACTAGGATTATTTGCATACATACTGGATTCATGGCACTAACATACATTGCATTAAGGAGGTCAACTGAATCAGTAGACTGCCTCATTTTTTCTCATTAGTATAGGGACATATACACACACCTTTGCATACGTTCATATAAGGATTAGAAATCTTTAAGGACAATGGATTCCGGTGATTGATGGATGAGTAGATGGATGATGGATGTTAGGATATACATACTTCTTAACTTGGAGATTTCGGGGACGAAATCCTTTAAGTAGGGGAGAATGTAACACCCCGTAATTTTATAACACATTAAAATGATAAACTAAGTAATATTTAATTAAATATTCGGAATTAAGTAAAACAGACTGTGCCATTGTGTTCGTCTTAGAATTTTGATTAAGATAGACTCCGAGTTTGCGTAAAATGGACATTGTATGAAGAAGTTATTAAGGTCAGAAGTTTGTATACGCATAAGAGAAATATATATAAACAAAGAAAAATCATAATTCAAAATAAATCAAAAATTAGAATCAGGAAATATAGGGGGACATAGGCTCGTTAGGGGTTGACCCTGTCCTAGGGGTGTCGACCCATGGGTCGACCCCCACACAGGGGTGTCGACACCCATGTCGACCTCAATGTCGACACCGCCTAGATCTAGGCAGAATTCAGTTTCTGAACGTAGACTCGTTTCTTGACTTGATTCATTGGCCCTTAGCTATAAATAGGACTTTAAACCCATTGTTTTATTCACCTAAATCAATAGTGACAACGAGGTGTTGCCCCGACTCAGAGTAAAATAGCCTTTTCTTCTTCAACAACAAACTATACGTATTCAGAGATTTGTGCTACAACATCTACAATTAAATCTCTGTTCTCTAGATCCAATCACAGTGACTCTATGTTATTTTTAGATATAAACACCTAAAATGTAATCATGAAGTGCCTATAAGTTTGGATCTAAGCCTATGCCTGTTAGTAATCTGAATCATAACAGATCTGTCATTATTTGTATACCTAAATCACTGCCTAGATCTCAGTATGCTTGTTTATGATATACCTATTTTTTCAGTTTGCCTAATCGTGTCACCTTATGCCTATCATGTTAGTTTGTCTAATCATGTCACCTTATGCCTATTATGTTAATTTGCCTAATTATGTCATCTTATGCATGTTTATTTACTATGCCTATTCTTGTTCTCTTCTCTCCCTCTTTCCATTTTTGTTTTTATAGTCAGGCTACCTTTGAGTCTACGCATATCGATGAAATACGCAAACGCGCAAAATTGGGAACGATTGGGAATCATAAATTTGGGGCATAATTCATATTGTAAAACATGATTCGAAATTTCAGGCATAATTTGTACCTTGTACCAAAACTTGGGATTTGGGGGCATAATCTATATATTGATCTAAACCTTAATCTGGAGCATAACTTGCATCGTAGATTGGACGGGGATTTGGGGCATAATAAACATGATAATTGGTTAATAATGAAAATGCCTAGATTTACAGTAATTAGAAACTATAACCCCGCTTAGACACGATGTTTAATTACGCTTGTGGTAGAAGTCTACCCATAACCGCCCGGTATATCCAGCGTCTACAAGTGGTGAACCTAATATGAGGGATCTATGTGCATAAACTTACATGTAACTGTGCTATTACCCGAGGTTAAGTCCGACTTATGGAAGAAGTCTTCCTGGACCCAACTGGCATATCCAGCATCCACAAGTGGCAGACTTAATGTGGGAGGTCTAGCTCAGTATTAACATTAATGAATGAACGGTAATAAACTTGTAATACTTAACCTGTTTGAATCCATAAGGATTACATGCACCTATTAAACTTTCTTGAATCAGTGGGAGGGTTAAGTAAGTCTTGTGGTGGTGGGTAATATTTATATATATAGGCCCACAAACTTAACCTGTGTGGTTATGCAATCTTGTTAAACTTGGTAGGCATAACTTGTTGAAATCCTAGTAATGGGGATGCAAGCATAGGGGAAAGCTTGTATCATCTGGTGTGTGACCCATTCCATTCAGTAATCCATATTGGTACCAAACATGGAACCCCGAACTAGGTTGGGGTCTGGGCACGCTTACTGAGCTGATTATAAGAGGTCACTTGAGGGACGGTGTGGGCGGCGCATTCCGACGGGGTCATGTGCGTGCATGGGTCTGGTCCAGGGATGTTAAGATGCCGTGACACCTGTAGATATGGTTTGTGCATATCTTGTAGGCAAAGGGTTGCTACTTTAGGAAGCGATACATCCTACTGTGGGGCCAGCACAGGGTATCTACGAGCTAGGGAGCCGATCGATTGGGGGAAGTAGGAGCCCGTTCTTGTCGTTGGGGGATAACACCTGTCAATTCTGTTGGGTTACCTGTTATTGTATGGGGTAAAACCTCTAACTAGAAGTACACCTAAGTCTACCATCTTGTACTTGTTGGGATCATCTTATTCTTGTTATACTAGTATTAGTGCAGAGAAAAGTAATATAGAAGCGCAACACATGTTTTGTTCTGTTTATCTTATTTCCCTTGCTACACCTTCCTTATGACACTGTTATTTCTCTCCAACTTATATGCCTGTCATGATGCTTTTACTTATTTATATGCTAAAAGTAACTGTACTCGTAAGACTTTATGTCTGACCCGTTTTGTTTCCTCTTCTTTCTCTTCCGTTTCCCCTCCCTCCCCCCCCACCACCAGGTTCTCAGGGTGGGAATACTAAGGCTTGATAAGGATTCTTCTTTTTTGCTTGGAACTGCTTAGATTTACTGCTTGATTTCGTATCTTCTCTAATATGGCTATATTTTGGGGATTATGCACTTGTATGTATTCTTGTACTCTGATGATGATTTTTGTACAAAGAAGAAGTTTATATTTTCAGTATTCCAGACTTATTATGTAGTTGGGTTTGAGCCATGAAGCTTTTCTATTAAATAAAGTTTTAATTCCTCTGTTATTTTATATTTGTCTTGTAATGTTTTTGTTTTTTTTACCTATTAAGGCCTGAATTTCATAGGCATTACATTTTAAATACATAACTCAACACCTTTTCATATTATAAACAGTACATTAAACATATGTGTACTTCATTTATACTTGTTTGACCTCTCTAATCAGCAAGATGTCCAAGCTCTGTTTATAAAAAAAAACATTTAACTAAATCCTACCCATTGCATCTTCATCTAATACACATACGTAAACTTATTCAACTTTTATCTTGCTGTGTAAGTAAGAAAATACATCCATATATCACTTATATTCCATACATCCCTCCATACACAGCACATATTCATAGATAGATTCTACTGCATCCATCTTTATTTATTTTCAAGGAAAACTAAATATTCACATATGAAGTTATTTTAATTACAACATATTATCCCAATCATCCTTAATGAAAATACAATAAAATACTTCACCACACATCAAACACCCTTTTAAAAAAAACTGAGTACTCTAATTAACTGAGACTGCCAGATTTTTACTTAATTCTTAGCAATTCCATTAGCTCATTTACTTGTAAACCATGCACCTACTTCCCTATAAGCAATATCTGAGCTGCTTCATTCAAATGAGACACCCCAGAGGATTGTAAAGGCAATCAAACAAGGGGTAGATTTTTAAGCCTGGTATGAGTATACTCTAATCTATATGAATATGAATACAGGTTACCCTTTAACATGGTTCATACTTATCTTTCTACTCACCAAATTATTCAATTGGTAATACACTAATAATGCATAGTTTACACATTAATATTTCAGAGAAAACACATTTTTACATTCAGTAGCATACATATATTTATGCAGCAACACAAATAGTAATCAATCAACCAATTCACCGGGCATCCCATGTCATCCTTCTGGCATTCTTTTATGCTATGACGTATATTTTCTTCGACTAGCCACTTTATTATTTCTTGAATTATATATTTAGTTTCTTGAGTCTATCATCTTACATTGAACACCATGTGCACACTGTGTGGGATACCCCTATCTGTTAACCCATCACACAAAGTCCTCAGGGCATTAATGTAACACCCCGAAAAAACTCTATAACTGTGAAATTAACAAATTAAAGTATAATTAATTTCAAATCAAAGAACTAAGGGAAACGGGATATGCCATTGCGTTCGTCTCGGAAAAATACGCGAAATAGAGTCCGAGTTTTCGAAAAACGGAGTCTGTATGAAGAAGATATGGCCTTCGGAAGTTTGAGAATTAAGTTTAAAATTCAAACAGAATAAAATAAGCTCAGAAAATCAAATTTGAATTCGAAAATAGGGCCCAATGGGCCAGGGCGGATAAACACCCGCCTGATGCACCCAGGTCGATTGGGCTGTCGACCTGGTCTAGCCAAGTCGACAGGGCTGTCGACAGGGCTGTCGACAGGCATGTCGACCTGGTCCAGAGCCAGGTCGAGCCCAGTCTAACCCGGCTGGCCTATGCTATGTTGGTCGATTTTCTTTGGTCTGCTTTGTCATTAGGGCTAGGTGGCAGTCTCTAATTGGTCTCTCTATCGAATGAATGGCTACGATCAATCCAGGCAACATCAATGGTCCTAATCAGTTCCTAACCTCTATAAAAACAACCCTAGACTAAACCCTAATCTATTCATTCAAAAATAAGAACAAAGCCGCCATGTTGCTGAGGAACGACTAGGAGTAGCCACCAAATTTGGAGAGAGGATTAGGAGGAAAATTCTAAAGCTTAAAGAGACCTAAATCAAATCAATTCAACAAAGGAATCGTATCTCCAAATCCCTAAATTGGAGAATTCGTCTCACCATTGTAAGTAGAATATTACTTTGGTATGAATAAACAATTGTGTTGGTTTGTATGCTTGAATTGTGGCAATAAAGTTATTCATATTTGTGCATTCTTATCAATTTGAAATATTATATACGTTTGGATATTCTTGAATTATGTTATTCATGTTATAAAGAACTACATGTGGTAGTTCTATGCAAGTATACGTTTGGAATATTTCGCAAATTATGTAATCCATGTTGAAGCTACATGTATGTAGTTGATTTAAATTCATGCAAGTTTGGGGTTTTGCTACTATGCCATCATGATGTATATTTTTGTGCATAAATCAATTTGTAAGTAATTAAAACAAGTTTGGTTATTATAATCCATATGAAATTATGTTGAGAATTTGGCATCATGTATTAAGCCATGCTTTTGTACTAGAAAACCTATTTGCAAACTTATGAATATGGCTAGGCTATGAATGATATTTGGCATAATTGAAATCCATGATTAAGTCTATCTTGTTTACAAGAATTATATGTTGACATATGTGGTACATAGTTAGGATTAGATTCAAAATCCCTTTTTGCAAGTTTACATGACTAAAGTAAGAATCATGATTTCATGTTAGAGATATTTATGCCATGCTTATGTTTGACATTATGCCATGCTTATGTTAGAAATATTTATGCCATGCTTATGTTTGACATTATGCCATGCTTATGTTAGAAAAATTTATGCCATGCTTATGTTTGACATTATGCATAAATAAAAGTATAGGTTCATGTTGTAGTTATGACTATGTGTCAATAATGATACCCAATTTAGACTCTTATCTCAACTACAAGTTCACATGCTTTGATTCATGTCACCTATGCTTTATGACCAAAGTATATGCCTCTACTATGCAAGTACACCAGTTTCTATTTTGTATTCCCAACGTCATATTGCAAGTTCATACGCTCACCTTCCCCTTTTTGTGTATGTAATCACGCCATAAGCCTCCCCTTTTCGCATGGCTAAATTGGGCTTTAAAAGGCTAAGCCCAATATATATAATAAATAGACGTGTAAACCGGGGGAAATAACGTTGGGTTAAAATTACTAATGAATGAAAATATGAAATAGAAGGGCCCAAGTTCAAGTATGGGTTGGGCCCATGATTGGTGTAACCTTTACACCATTAACTTAATAATGGGCCGCAAATATTTACATATAAGAAATAAAGAAGAATGACAAGATATGTAAATGTAGAAAATACGATGTGTTTAACCCGAGGTTGGATTGAGTTGTGATGTAAACCTGCCCGGAACCGCCCGGCTGTCCAGTAGTCACAACAATACCTATCCAATGTGGGAGGTTAAACATGGAGCCCAATAAGGACCCGAGGTTAGACTGAGTTGTGGCGTAAGACTGCCCGGAACCAACCGGCAACAGGCAGCCACAACAATACCTGTCTAATGTGAGAGGTCAGGGCCTTAATAAGACAATTAAGGCTGAGTCAGGATTGTTAGGATTAAGTGAACTAAAGACTTAATCAAAATGGAACATGCTAAACTAAACGGACTGGTGGGGTTAGGTTAGGAAACACTTAACCAACTTAGCATGTTGGCTAGAGATAGAAAACCTAGTAACGGGGGACCCTTTTCAGCAGTAACCCTAGAAGGTGTATCAGGATACCCTGAAACTAGGCAGGGTGGGGCACGATTACTGGGCTGATTGTAAGAGGTCAAAGCGACGGCGGTGGTGTAGCAGTGTAGGTTCTAACGGGGTGCGGGCGTGCACACACTCCGGCGCAGAAAAATAAGGCACTGGACACCAGTAGCATACCTGTGCACTCTAAGGTTGTGTCGGGCCGCCACCATGGGACTTGATACACCCCATGGTGGGACCAGCATAGGTAACTACGACATCGGGGGCCGTAAGACACATGTAACTATGCGAGTAGGAGCCGATCATCATAGGATGGATCACTTCACCCTGATTATGGGGTGCCAATTGGAAACTAGTTAAATGGATTCAGAGATTAACATGGGGTATGATAGTATATTCGACCCTAGACAACTTAACCAAGTTTATAGTGCTTGCCCACTTCTTGTTTATACTTATCATACCCAGTTCTTTATTCATAGACAAAATAGTACTAGACTTACTCAGGCTTTATGTCTGACTCTACTTTTCTTTCGTCTTCTTTCTTCCGTTTCCCCCCCCCCCCCCCCCCAGGTCCACAGGGAGGGAACACAGCAGCTTGACCAACCTTAACATCCAGCTTGAAGAAGAGAAATGTATTGCTTGGACTTTCCTGTTTTGAACTATGGCTTTGGACAATCCACTATGGGGCTTTTTGCAGTTTATCTATGTTTTATTTATGCTTCTTTAAATAATGTACTCAAGACAGATTATGAAAGTGTTATGTTATGTTTTTGGAAAGGATGTTGTTGTAACACGTATTTGACTTTATGAAATAAAAGTTTGTTGTTCTTCCGCTGTTTACAAATATGTGTTCTTATATCTGTCTTATATATCTGTGACTTGTACTTATAAACCTCCACCAAAATTAGGGCATTCCCTTTGAGAGTGACCCTAACGGAGGTGGGGTGTTTCAATTAACATGCCATGTGCATGCCTGGTTTACCACTTGAAACCAAACAAATCAATGCTATGACTCCATTCATGTTTAATTACACTTTTAATTATCCTTCTTGATACCTATTTTTTAGCATTAATTTCCATTCCCATATCCCTGAATTAATCAAATAGGAAACCTATAATAAATTTGTGTATATCAAATAATTCAACATATACCTGAGTTTTGTATACAATATAACAAGCATTCACTTAATTCAAGCCTAACATGTAGGTCTTCATTCTCATCCATCACATAATAGAAACTCAATCATTATTTCTCAAAAAGCATTTATACAGCAATATATCATATAAAATCCCTTTTATATGCATTCTTAAATCTTCTTATGTTTAAATTATGAGCATATGATTAGAGGCGTATGGGAGCCTCATCGACCCTGATTCTTTTACCTAAACACACTTCAGAAAAAAGTAGTTTAATTTGGAGAACTATTTCAGTGAAGAGGATCAACATATATTTATTGTATTACACCTCTTCACTCTCTTCAAATGGGATTAGACATAAGCTTGTGACTCTCTTGTCCATGCTGTCTAACCCGTATTATCCAAATCCTACCTCACAATAATTAACCTATGTTTATGTGTATGAATGTTTAAATTATACTTTTGTTTCATACAAATCATTTCACCTATAGGATATAGCAATGTAAAGATAGTAGCTCAACCTCTATTTTATATTCATACTGAACTCATACATGTCCAGTAAAACATCAACATATACAATAAAATATGGCTGCTTTCTCTAGGACTTGGTGCCTACACAAAATAGAGTATTCTCACATAAACTTCTCCTGCATTTAATCCTTGAATTTCCTTGCTTTGTTAAACTTAACCCAGCCTCCTATTACCTCTTAACATGCTACCATTTTTTTTTTGCGTGGAGAGAATGCAACAAAAACTCTTGGTAGCCTATTTCTAATGATTTTATAACTACCTAGTTATGTGGCTAGGGTTTTCCCCAGAGCTAAGCAATGTCAAGTTTTCCCCAAGCAATTTTAAGTTAAAAATCACCAAACCAACACCCATTTATCTAGGCTTAGTTGCCTCTCTGTATTCATTAGTTAGAAAGTGTTAGCCTACTTTGTGAACTAGGCAACACAAAGCCAAGAAACCAACCATTGAAGAGTATTTTAGGTTATAAGACTTCGGTTCGGATCGGAAGAAAACACCACAATTCAGATTGATAGCAGCATATTGGTTCGGATCGGATAGAGTTCCCTGTTCGGATCGGATGGCTCTTACTGGGTAAATTGGCAAAGCATATCTGATCGGATCGGAAGGCCAATAAATCTCAAATGGATCGGAAAGCCTTTTGCTTGCCACGACGCTGCAGTGGAGCGGAGTATGATTAGTGAAGGAGAGACGTCCAAGCCACTCCGGTTCGGATCGGGTATTCCGATCCGACCCCCAACATGCACACCTCCGACCCGCACCCATGATCCAGGTTAATCTCCTATAAAATAGCCTGGAGAACCGGACTGGCTATGACTGATTCCTACCCCTAACGTCCATCTCTTTGATGTGTTGTCAGCTTGATAGTTCATCCGAACCCGAAGAGAGTGCGATGGATGACACGTGTTCCGACCCGGATTGAATCTCAGGCAAATTCATACCTATAAATACCCCATATAGAGACAAAGAGAAGGATCTTTTTTCAGCACTTTTGAGAATCCAAGTACCTCCATCATCTGAACTCCTTTACTCCCGGAGAATCCAAATCATCTTTCATTTCTTGTTTTAATCATTTGAGTGAACAAAAGTGAGTTGTGAGTGAATCTTACATTGCATTTGTAACTGAATTACTGAATATAGTGAAAACTAAGTGGACGTAGGCATTTCTTCGCCGAACCACTATAAATCTTGTGTGTTCATCTTTATTTCTGTTTTATTTTATCTTGTTTCTAATCAATTTGGGTGTTAGAACCACATTTGGGTCTAACATTTTGGTGCTTTCACTGAGAACCCTCATCTAAATTCTTTATTTTCCGGGATCTCTTTCTACTTTTTGGACCGTTGAGTTCAAAGAAGTGAATCCTTAAGTTTCTCCGCTTTCTTACATTCGTTGAAGTAATTGTCAAAGACTCATGGCCAAAGGAAAAGGCAAGGAAGTTCAGTCTGTTCAAGGAAATGGAGCTGGTGAAGATCAGCAACATGCTGTTGTAACAAGGTCTCGGGGGCAGAGTTCAGCAGTAGGAAGAATCAATGCAGGAAATCCGAACCGACAGCAAGGGGAGAGCTCCGATCCGATCCGGGTAGGAGACTCTGAAGCAGTGCACTCCCCCAATCTGAACCGACCCGAGTTGCTCGCTGCACACCGATCCGACCAGGCACCCCAGCTCCGATCCGACCCGGCTTCCTACCTCCGATCCGACCCGATGCTTGGTGATGCTGGAACATCTACTCGAGTCCCCACGAATGCTCCAATTCCAGCTGCCAGGGTTGGAGACCAGGTCAATCCATCTGCTCCCATCACTCAAGGAGATTTCTCGCGCTTGCTTGATATGCTTGAGAGCACGAGGGAAGCTATGAGAGTTCATGAGCGCACTAATCTCATGATGCAGGAAAATATGAGGCTCATGAGTCGGGAGATCAATGAGCTCCGCCGGCAGAGAACTCCATCACCGGTTCGTCACACACCCGTAGATCAATCTTCATCTTCCGAGGAAGAGAGGCCCCGTGAACGAAGGCCACTCGAACGACCTCAGAACGTGGAGCAGCTAACGTTTGGATCTTTGGGATCTCGCGAGGATATCGCACGAGCATTAGGAAATGATAGCCCCACTCGGGGGCAAAGACTCCGGTCCCCTCTTCCCGAGATCGACCGGGAACACAGGGAAAGGAATCGAGCAGAGGCAGCTCGAAGAAGAAGGGCATCTCCTGAGCATGAGCCCAGAAGGAGCTCGGACACTAGGGCCAGGGAACCTGAGCAGCCCCTAACTAGTGCCGATGTACAAGCAATGGTTCGCCGAATTATGTCCGAGAGCCGGAATTACACAAATGAAGACTATGGCATTGAGCGAAGCCATACTCCGTTCACTGACGATATCCTAGACTTCCAGTTTCCCCGACGCTTTAACTTGCCACAGATGGACAAATACAACGGAAGGACTGATCCGGGACAGCATTTGATGCGGTATTCGTGGCTCATGAACGCCGCTGCTGCCCCTGATGAAGTGAAGTGCAAAGCATTCCCAATCTACCTGGAAGATGTGGCATTATTCTGGTTTACACGGCTTCCTCCTCGTTCAATTTCTAATTACAAAGAACTAAGCGAGCGTTTCATGAACCAGTTCCGACTGCATGCCCGAAAGTCCAAGAGTGTTATTGAATTGTCGAGAATCAAACAGGCACCAGGAGAGTCTTTAAGGGCATATTTAGATCGTTTTAACCAAGCTGTAACTGAGGTCAGTGACCCGCATGAGCCCACTATTCTGATGGCGTTGAAGGAAGGAGTCGATCCTGAATCTGAGTTTGGAGACTACCTTTCTGGGAAGACACCCCCCACAAGGGCGATATTCTACGAAAAAGCCGATATTTATCTAAGACGAGAGGAGGCCCGGGCAAACCGGAAGAGAAAGTCTGAGACAGCTTCAAAGGAGAATGTGTAGAGTAATATTGCCGTGAAGCAGTCTGGGGAAAGTTCTGGCAAGGTTGAAGTAAATGTAGGAAACAAGGGTGGAAACAGCAATACTGGAAACGGGGGAAACAACAACAACCGTAATTCGAACGGTAACAGGAGAAACAGAAATAGGGGAAGCGACCCTAACAAAAGGCCCCGATTCCAGAACTACGAAAACTATACACCATTGAATGACACCCTGGAAAATATTTACCTGGATACGTACAACATGTTGCAGTACAAAAGACCGCCACCTCGTGACTCGACCGAGAAAGAAATGGCAACAGGGAAATTTTGCTTATTTCACGGAACACATGGACATTCGACCAATGAGTGTCGGCATTTGAGGGATGTAATTGAAAAGCTGCTGCGTGAAGGAAAGTTGGATGAGTACAAGGTTGCCCCGAGGGACAGGGGGCAAGGAGAGCAGGCTCCAAAACAGATCCTACCTGCTCCTAAGCCTACCACGCAGCAGAAAGGTAAAGGGATCGTCATCAACTCCATAGTAGGCGGACCTCACCCGGCAATCCGAAGTTTTAGGTCAATGGACCAATATGTGAATGCTTCCAAGCATCTAGATGTGAATGAAGGTGACGATTTGGAAGATGCCACCCCTATAAAACAACAAAAAACCATGTTCGACGACGTAGTATTTCGCAGCCGAGACAACACGGGGATACAATCTCCCACCAACGATCCGTTGGTTATTACTACCACTATTGGGCCGGCCTTGGTCCATAAGGTATTAGTAGACAACGGAAGTTCCGTTAATATTTTGTTCAAGAAGTCATTTGATCAGATGAAGCTTGAGCCCGAAGATCTGAAACCTTGTGAAGGATGGATTAGAGGCTTCAACGGAGCGACGACAGCTTCCATGGGATATATAGAGTTGCCCGTGACCCTAGGGCAAGGAGAACATAGAAGAGTGCGAATGCTTCAGTTTGTAGTACTGGACGTAGATTCGCCATATAACGCATTTTTAGGGAGACCTGCCCTCGCTGAATTTAGAATTTGTATCGCCCCTTGGTGCTTGTTACTAAAGTTCCCAACCGAAGCCGGGACTGGAGTAATAAGAGGGGATCAGGTTTCTGGACGGGCCTGCTATGTGGCCGAACTGAAGATGTTGATGAAAGGAGTTAATGCTGAGAGTAAGGATGCCTCATCTCCCTCAAAGGGGGACTCGGCATAGCAATTAGAGAGATTGAACCCAAGGGAGTTGCCCAAAGGAACGCCTGAAGACCTGGATCCTAGAAAAGACGAGGAACCAGAGGCTAGGAATGCAACTCCTAATGAAGCGACAGTGGAAATTCCTGTTGATAAAGCTGATCCGACGAAAGTTTTGAAGATTGGTTCCCAATTGGATCCACGTCGTGCTGAAGAGCTGACGGACTTCTTGAAGGCAAACTTAGATGTGTTCGCCTGGACCCATGCTGACATGTGTGGGATATCGTCTTCCATTATCAGTCACAAATTGAATGTAAATCCGAAGCATCCGCCTGTGAAGCAAAAGAGACGCATACTGGGCCCAGAGAGGTCGGCTGCTCTCAATGAAGAAGTAGAGAAATTTAAGCAAAATGGATTTATTCGAGATTCGACTTATCCCGACTGGATATCGAATCCTGTCTTGGTAAAGAAGCCAAACGGAAAGTGGCGAACTTGTATTGACTTTTCGGATTTAAACAAGGCTTGCCCAAAAGATAGTTTCCCACTTCCCAGGATTGACCAGCTTGTAGACTCGACAGCAGGTCATGAACTTCTCTCTTTCATGGATGCATACTCTGGATACAATCAAATTCCTATGCATGTACCAGACCAAGAGCATACAAGTTTCATTACGAATTTGGGATTATATTGTTATGTTGTAATGCCGTTCGGATTAAAAAACGCTGGAGCTACTTATCAGCGGTTGGTAAATAGAATGTTTTATGATCAAATAGGAAAAACTATGGAAGTTTATGTGGATGATATGCTTGTTAAATCAAAGCAGTCCTCCAGTCATACGCAAGACTTAGCAGAAATGTTTGGTATCTTGCGAAAATACCGTATGAAATTGAATCCTTTAAAATGTTCATTTGGAGTGGCGTCGGGAAAGTTCCTTGGCTTCATTGTGAGTTCCCGAGGAATTGAGATCAACCCTAGCCAGATAGCGGCGATTAGAAATATCAAAGAACCAAGGAGAATTAAAGACGTCCAAAGTCTGGCAGGGAAGGTAGCGGCGCTGAGTAGATTCATCTCCAAAGCCACCGATAAATGTGTTCCATTTTTTGATTTGATAAAAAGGGGAAAGAAGAACTTCCAGTGGACTCCCGATTGTGTCGAGGCTTTTCAAAATCTGTTAGAGCTGTTAGAGAAACCGCCAATCTTATCAAAGCCCGTAGATCACGAAGAACTATTTGTTTATCTAGCAGTCTCGGCTCACGCTGTCAGCACAGTTCTGGTTCGAGAAGAAGACAAAGTACAAAGGCCAGTATACTATGTGAGTAAGAAATTAGCAGCGGCAGAGCGCAACTACCCAAAGATCGAGAAGCTCGCTTACAGCCTCCTGATTGCATCCCGAAAACTTCGTCACTACTTCCAAGCCCATCCAATAGCCATATACACCGATCAGCCGTTAAGACAGGTGTTGCAGAGACCCGAAGCGTCGGGAAGGTTGATTAAATGGAAAATAGAACTAAGCCAGTTTGATTTGAATTTTCAACCACGAAAGTCAATCAGGGGGCAAGCTCTAGCAGACTTTATTGCGGAGTTCACCATTCCAGAGGAAGAAATAATCAATGACCGAGTGGTTAAATCCGAGGATAAGCTAGAGATGAATCCGTGGAAATTATATACAAATGGAGCTAAAAATGACCGAAGATCCGGAGCTGGAATTGTCTTAGTCACTCCGGAGGGACGGTCGTTATATTACGCCCTGCGATTAGAATTTTCGGCAACAAACAATGACTCTGAGTATGAAGCCCTGATTGCCGGGCTGAAACTCGCTAAAGACCTCGGAGTAAAAATGATGGACATATTTTGTGACTCTAAGATTGTTGTTTGTCAAGTGCGAGAGGAATTCGCGGCTCGAGGACCTCGACTTGTCGCTTACCTCAACAAAGTGAAAGAGCTATTAAATAGCTTAGAGCGGTACAACATAACACATATTCCCAGAGTAGAAAACCAGAAAGCGGATAGACTAGCAAAATTGGCTAGTTCCGACAATCCAGAAGAGACTGAGGTAATTCCAATTGAAACGTTGGAATCGCCAAGCTTTGAGTCAATGGAAATTGAATTCGTTCATGAAGCGGAGCCAGAGAAGGAGTCATGGATGACTCCAATCAAGAGTTTTCTTAAGAATGGGACACTCCCATCGAAGAAAAGTGAGAAAAGAGCTGTAGTTCGCAAAGCTGCCAGATATGTTATGCAAGACGATACTCTCTATAGACAAGGATTTTCTATGCCCTTGTTACGATGTATCGCACACGACGACATCAAGCGTGTATTGAGAGAAGTGCACGAAGGTGAGTGTGGAGATCATACAGGAGGTCAAACTTTAGCAAAGAAAATATTGCGGTACGGATACTTCTGGCCTACGATCAACAAGGATGCAGCTGATTATTCACGACGCTGCGATAAGTGCCAGAGATTCGCCAAAATCCCCAGGGCACCGTCAACCCAGCTTAAATCGATGGTGAGTCCTTGGCCATTTGCCACATGGGGAATCGATATCATTGGAGTTTTACCGATTGCTAAAGGGGGAGCTAAGTATGCCATAGTAGCCGTGGATTATTTCACAAAGTGGGTGGAAGCTGAGCCCTTGACTAAGATCACCACAAGAAAGGTGATAAGTTTTGTGGTCAGAAATATTATATGCCGATTCGGGATCCCAAGGACGATTATTACCGACAACGGGACCCAATTTGATAGCACTGAATTCAGAAACTTTTGCCAGAAATATAAGATAGACAAACGATATACTGCAGTTGCCTATCCACAATCCAATGGGCAAGTAGAGGCAATAAACAAGGTAATAAAATCCATCCTCAAGAAGCGATTAGAGCGTGCAAAGGCAAAATGGGTTGATGAATTGCCCCTAGCTTTGTGGGCATATCGAACAACGTTTAAAACGGCTACCAGTCATACCCCTTTCTCTCTCTCCTTTGGCTCAGAAGCAGTAATTCCAGTTGAACTGGAAGTTCCTTCCCACAGGGTTACGTATTATGACCCGATGACGAATCGGGCACTTTTACTTGAGTCTCTTGATGAAGTCGAAGAGAAAAGGGACGAAGCAGACTTGCGTGCAGCAAGACATCGGCGTCAGATGGCATGCTATTATGACAAAAAAGTTCGCCTCAGAACTTTTGAACCAGGAGATTTGGTGCTAAAGAGAGTTTTTCCATCTCTTCCTCACCTCGGCCCAAAATGGGAAGGACCCTTTGTCATCCAACGGAAACTTGATAAAGGAACATTCAAGTTAACGACCGTAGATGGCGAAGAAGTCCCTCGAGCATGGAATGCCCAACACTTAATGCGATATTTGGATTAGAAATGCTATACTTTTTGCTGTTCTTCCTATAAACTCTGTAATAAGGCACGACTTGCCTTGGGAAAATCTGATGATATGAATAAAGGTCTATAAAGTGGATGTAGGCTATGACTTAGCTGAACCACTATAAAATATTGTGTGTTATTTACTTTTATGCATTTACATTCGTTAGTTGTTCTGTTGTGATTATAAAATACAGGATAACTTAGAGCCTAAAAAGGTTGAAACAGTTTGGACATAAAAAAAAAAGCACAATGATTATTTGTGCAATAAGACATAAAAGAATGAGAAAACGACATTCTTAACTCTAACTCTCCAGAGAAAGAGAGAGAGTATAAAAGCGTCTCAGACTGAGCGCTGAAAAAGAAATTCTATTCTGAACTCTAACTCTCCAGAGAAAGAGAGAGAGTATAAAAGCGTCTCCGACTGAGCGCTGAGAAAGAGGTTCAACTCCGAACTCTAACTTTCCAGAGAGAAAGAGAGTATAAAGGCGTCTCCGACCGAGCGCCGAGAAAGAAATCTTTTCCCGTTGAACGACCGGGAATAAACAAATAACTGAACTCGAACTCTAACTCTCAAGAGAATGAGAGAGAGTATAAAAGAAATGCCAGGAAAAACAACAGGCATTGATGACGCAGGAAATGCTATCCCGTTAGAGAATCGGGAGCATTCAGATTGCATGGTTAAGCACTGAATAACTTATGGAGATTGACTGGGGACACATATACATACACATATCTCCCCTCTCCACGACTTTGTTTCATAACTATAGATATGCATTTTTACATAAGTGCAGAACTGCTAACAAATAAACATTGCAAAAAGTGAATTATTTTTATTTACAAATGAATGAATTTGTACAGGGAAATAACTGAAAAAGAAAGCGCGGAAGCTGCTGGTGTAGCAGCACTTATTGGTTTACAAAGATGCTAAAAAGATACAGGGGAACCCACTATTTGGGTTTGGGATGAGCCTTCGATTTCTTGGCAGTTTTTTCCGCATCCTTTGCTTCCTTCTCGGCTTCAGTCAAGATTCGCTTTGATTTCTTTTTCCCTGAAGATGTAGTACTGGAGCCAGCAGACTTCTTCCCGGAGGGCGGGGCGCTGGAATCAAGAGAAGATTTTTTAGCAAGTTCTTCGGTAATAGATCTAGTTGAGAGCTTAACAACTAACCTTGAACCTGCATCCACAACTGCGAGGGGCTTGAGGACCTCAGGGTCTAATTCTTCAGCCTTTAATTGCAAGCGCTTGTCTTGATCGGCCTTCATGGCCGCCAAGGTAACGTCATCGGCGCTTTTTGATTCCCCGTGTAATGACCCGCATTGGCAGGGGTATTATGATTAATTTATTTAATTATATAAATGGTGGTTTAGAGTATTTAATGGTCGTGGAATTAAATAGTGATGAATATTTAATTAAAATAATAAATTAAATAATATATTTAATTCTGAAATAATCAGAATTGGCTGAAATGGCGATATGGTGTGAACCGGATCATCTGTGATATTTAATTCAACTTGGAATTGAATTTAAATAACGAATATATTCAATCGTCGACAGTTGAACGTATAGTTTATAATATAATTTTAAACGAGCTCGAAATGGCGCTGCAGTTCGTAAATTGGCGATTCGAACTTCAACTGAATGTACAGGGTTCGTTTTAAATCGGATTTATGTGAAACAAGAAACGTGTGGAGCTGGTGGAGTATATCTTTCTAGTGGAAGAGAAAAATCAGGATTTCGTCGTGTAGATTTTGAGATATGTCCAAATCAAATTTCAGTAAAGTCGTTATAGAATCGTTTATCGACCGTAACAGTTTATTCGATATAACTAGAGATCGGGTTCGAATTTAGACGAGGTTCTTTTGAGGCGTAGCGATAATTTAATTTTTAGAATGTTACTGTAATTTTTAATTAATTAAATAAGCAACTTTTTATTTGAAGTATTGTGCACCCTGTAATCAATATTTTGGGGTCCCACAATATGAGTTAATCTACCGGTATTATTATATATTTGGGATCACGACACATTTCTCGATTTAATGATATTTTCATATCAGTCCGTGAACAAACAGAGTTCCGCATAATGGGTTATTCTCAAGTGTAAAATAAATATCCTAACCTAGACTTTATTATGTGGATCAAACAAAGCCACAACTCTTCTTCTCAACCGCTACTCAAAACAAATCCGTGGCAGTCAAAAATCCACAAGACAAATCATCATTATAAATACCCCCTTTACTTCCTTATAACCTAATTTCCCCTTCTTCTGTAAATTAAAAACAACGGCCGCCAATATTTCCTCAAACAAACCTAAAAAAAATGCCTCACCATTTCGCATCTTCCACTATCACACGGAACTAAAAGAAAAAAATCCAATACCGTATGAAATCCAACGAGGTTCGATCTGTTAGGCTTTCTATAAGGCGCGATTTTTTCTGTTGGCATTCGAAATAAACCAGCGTGAACCAAGGTTAGCATATTGTTTGGATTTAAGCTTTAACTCGAGTTGGGGTAATCATATAAATACTTGTAGCGGTGAACAGCACGGGTTGCGTTTCTTTTGTGGTCCTCTGCATACTTTTGGTTCGCTAGTACCTGGAGCACCCACGGTGAGATCCAAAACGTAGACAGCAAGTAAGTACTGTGTACGAATACAGGAGAAAGATTTTATCTGGGGGGGAGGTTGAATACACAGCAAGGCTTGAAGGAGATTATAAGGAGGTTGTTAGGTGAGGATGAGGTGCTGGTTGAGTTCAGTGTATCAAGAGGTGACGGTTGTGTAAATTTTGGGGTTTCCGATGTAGTTTTGGGTAGGTACTGCCACCGTGGAGTTCTGGGAGTTGTTGATGCCGTGACTGGGTATATGGGGTGCGAGGGGAAATGGAGCTGGTGTTGGAGAGGATGCTCCTGAGTGGTGAAGCTCGTTTGTGGAGACAGTATGTGCTTTTGTGAAGTGTTTACGGAGAAAGGGAAGAAACGAAAAGGTGGAGCTGCTATTGCAGTTCGCTGTGAAGTAGGGATAATGACCATGTTTCGAAGTAGGTTGGAGGGAATAAAAAAAGAGTGGCTTGGTTATTAAATACGTGCTGTTCAAATATGTGTGAGGAGTGGGTTACTCGAAGTTTTGTTTCGAACTGTGGAGCTGGTACAGAAGGTCACGGGTGAAGAAAGGTTAGATGTGGCCCAATACACGTAATTAGAGAGTTAATGATAGAACTGGACGAAGCAAGAGCCATTGGACTCGTAGAAACGGGAGCAACAAAATGCAGATTGGTTGGAATGATTCATAAATCGTCGAAATTTATTGCAAAATAAATTGTAGGATCCGAACCAACAACCGTAAATCGTTAGTTAACGATTACGGACAAGGTGAGTAAATCTCACTAACTCTGAACAGTTTATAATTTCATTTTGTATTTTTAGAACTGTTAGATATTGGCTGATTTACTGTATGTTGACTGTTTGATTGAACTGCTAGTCAGTTAGTTAAATTTTCTATATTGATTCTGTTTAACAGAATATATCATATAGAACTGAAAAGTGATGTTATCTATATTGTTTAACATCTGTGATGCAGGGAGACAGGTTGGAGGAATCCGACTGGATTCCTCAACATTTATTTTACTGTTTTCATATATTGTGATATATGATGTGTTATATAATCTGTTATGGATTATGTGTGTTGGAATGATGTTGATCATTGTTGTTCGATATTGTAAATATCATAAAAGACCCTGGGATGTAAAAAGAAGTATTTCAATGTATATTGAAATAAAGGAATTTTATAAAAATCACAGGATTTTATAAAAGGAATTATTTATAAAACGAACACGGTTTTATAAAAGGGATATTTATTTAGAAAATAAATAGAAATAGAAAAGGGATATTTATTTAGAAAATAAATAGAAATAGAAAAGGAATATTTATTTAGAAAATAAATAGAAGTTACAAATAGGAAATATTTGTAACGGTAAATAGAAGTTATAAATAGGAAATATTTGTAACGGTAAATAGAAGTTATAAATAGGAAATATTTGTAACGGTAAATAGAAGTTATAAATAGGAAATATTTGTAACGGTAAATAGAAGTTATAAATAGGAAATATTTGTAACGGTAAATAGAAGTTATAAATAAGAAATATTTGTAACGGTAAATAGAAGTTATAAATAGGAAATATTTGTAACGGTAAATAGAAGTTATAAATAGGAAATATTTGTAACGGTAAATAGAAGTTATAAATAGGATATATTTGTAACGGTAAGTAAATGTTATAAAAAGGAAATAGTTGTAACGGAAAACGTAGTTTAGTAAAAAGAAGTTAATCGATGTTAGTTAATCGATTAGAGAATAAAGTTAAAAAGAAGTTAATCGATGTTAGTTAATCGATTAGTGTTAAAGTAAAAAGAAGTTAATCGATGTTAGTTAATCGATTAGTGTTAAAGTAAAAGAAGTTAATCGATTAATCGATTAGTGTTAAAGTAAAAGAAGTTAATCGATGTTAGTTAATCGATTAGAGAGTAAAGTAAAAGAAGTTAATCGATGTTAGTTAATCGATTAGAGAATAAAGTTGAAAGGAGATAATCGATGTTAGTTTAATCGATTAGAATAGAAGCAAATGAGTTAAATCGAATATAGTTATTCGAATAGAAGCAAATGAGTTAAATCGAATATAGTTACTCGAATAGAAGCAAATGAGTTAAATCGAATATAGTTATTCGAATAGAAAGTAAAAGGAATTATCGAATATAGTTATTCGAAAAGAGTAAGTGAAATGAGTAAATAAATAGCGTTACTCAAATAGTGTTAGTCCAATAGAGTTAATTGATAGGGGTTAGTCCAATAGAGTTAATTGATAAGAGTCAATCGAATATAGTTATTCGAAGGAGGGTTAAGTAAGGAAGATAGTAAAAGGGATATAATGTGAACTTTGCCTATTTCAAAGTTAGAAATGTTGTTCAGTTAAGGTCTGAGAGGTAGTTCTACCCCAACTTGATTGACTTCGTTTTTAACTAAGGAATAGTTAATGTTCGGCAGTAAAGGAAATGGTTTGAGTTGGCATCGCGATGGTTTGTTTAAACATCTGTCTAAGTCCAATGAAGAAGCTTTGGAAATGTTTTCCAAATAAGAAACCAGAAATGTTTTCTAATAAAGAAGACAAGAAATGGAAATGTTTTCCATTATTAATAACGTATATTTTCCAAATTTAGAAAATAAGAAATATTGAATATAGGGAAACAGGAGATAAGTAAAATTAATGAATTAAAGAGATAAATGTTGAATGATGTTTGATCGATATAAATTTCCATTTGGAAATGATATCGTTGTTTGCACACCTGTTTTTATTTGATAGTTAAATCACAGACTATCGAAGTTTTGACCATTTTAACGTTGTTAATATGGAGAGACCGGTTGGATTATTATCCAAAGAACCACTCTGTATTGGCATAAGCGTTGCGAATCATATATGCCAAAAGAAATTGAAGACGGAGTTATGCAAGGGCTATCCTGTTTACAGAATAGTGCCTTCGGTTCATCCTGTTCCTGGGTGACTTGTATGGATGAATGTCTGACAGAGTATTTCCAGACGATCACGTATATTGATCTCTCCAACCGTACCAAGAGTGGAAGCGAGGAAGGAAACTTCTTTTAGCTAACACATAATGTATTGTTGTAGACGTAAATCGGTGATTTGATGGATTTGACGATGTGACATTCAAAGTGAATCTGATGTGATGATAAGCGTAGCTTCTAGCCTCATCATCCGGTAAATGACAGAAATCGGGCAGGCAGCATGGCTAAGTCGGTCGCACCGAAGTAGGGTGTATAATCACCTGATCTAGAGTTTCATTTACTTCTAAAAATCTATTGTTGATGCTGTCCCATTCGGGAAACGGTTGCTGATCCCAACTGTTGGTGATATACATTCGATACACTCAAGCGAAATGAGTGGTCGGTCATGTGTGGCCGGGTTGCAAGATGTTCTTGTTGAACCCAGTGTATTCCTCTCTAGAGGTACACAAGCGGAAGGTGATTCCATACCTTGTCATAGTTGGAAATCCATTACCCAATACGTGCTTGCGGTTTTGATTGTATACTATATATGTAGAACGTGAGATGAAAGCGTTTCTGCTAGTTGATATCTATTTGTACATAAACATTATTATAATATCAAAAGGTTTTTGATATAAAGTTATCTTGGATTCTCATAAGGGAAAAACCCGTTCCGTTATGCGGCGTGGTCTTATGAGATATCGTTTACTTGTTCGAACTGTTTTTAAACTGTTTTACTCACACCAGTCCCATGACTGACCCGGAGTTTACTTTGTTGTTTTCCCTAAACTCTTGGGTGCCTAAATTTGTACGGGCAGTCAAGTAGTCGGGATTTACAGATATACTGGAAGAGCTTGGAGCAGGAGGCTTCAGGATCATATAGCTATAGTTATTTCCGCTGTGTTGTAAGTGCTGTACTTTGAAAATGATATGTATATTCAAGTACCAAGTTTGTATTTCAAAGTTATGTTATGAAATATATTTATTCGTTCCGCTGTGAGATTCGTGTTACTCTGATATTGTGTTCTTCTTCTTCTTCTATTCTAAATTTCTATCTTATCTTTTCTCACCCTCTAATTTCTTTCACTAATTACCAGGATTTTTCGACGTTTTGGTTATCGACGTCGAGCTTACGTCGATAACCAAAGTCGCCGAAAATCCGGGTCGTTACAGTTGGTATCAGAGCTTAAGTTAAGAATTACTTGGCTCTGTGGCGTGACTCGGTAGAGATAGGGTTAGTAATACCCTAGATTGAGTTGAGTGTATATATACGAGTGAACGTATTTGTTATTGATATAAAAATTTGTTTTATATTGTGGAGATCCATTGGTTGAGTTGTTTGTGAATTCTGGTCGATCAGTTTGATCCACTGTATCGGTAGGAGTTACTAAACTCTTGAATACGATGAACCGTCATGGTATGTTTTGAAAAGAGGGTAAACGAAATAGTTTACCCAACGTATATTTAGATATATATTGGATATATTGATTGTTATTATAATCAAGTAAGATTATAAATTGAATGGTTATGTAAATAATCAATCAAAATTCATATAAGTGAAATACGTGAAATCAGATGAGTTAAATCTGAAATTTAAGCCAGAAATTGAATTAAAACTCTGGAAAATTGGATAAATGTTTGTAAATGGATTGGGATTAAAAATAAGGAAAATTTAAGATCCTGGGAGATTTTAAATTGTTTTACAAGCAGTGTGAATTAT
>JASFAX010000439.1:0-63068 GCA_030737875.1 Allium sativum
ACAACCATTCATCAGAATGCAACATCCATATGATAACACAACCATTATACATCCATTAATTTAAATATGCACACACATTTATATGCAATATGAAAGTGATTGAGCCGATCTAGTGCCTAAAGTGTGTGTACATGCATCCACGAGCAACCACGAGCAACCACTTGCAACCACTCGCAACCATCAATCTAACATGTTTCAAATACACATTTACATCCATCGGTTTCTACCTAAGGATAAAGAATAGGACTGAGGAGATATACTTAAAAGATAGATATAAGCATGAATAAACTTATGGAAAAAGAGATCAAGGAGGTACCCTCAAAGAGAAAAGGTAGGCTGCGCGTATTTTCGTATCAGTTTCCCAAGTCGCGTCTTCCTCAGCATCACTCCACTGAACTTTAACAAGCTTAACATCACGGTTGCGTAGCTTTTTGACTTCCGTACCCAAGATACGAGTTGGAACTCTTCTCACAGTCGCTTCTCGTTCCACTTCTACTTCCTCTAGTATACTTGGATCCACCACTTCCGCAGATTCATGTAAGCATTTTCGTAGTTGAGAAACATGAAAAACATTATGAACTCCAGCCAGTCTCTCGGGTAGCTCTACTCTGTAAGCCATCGTCCCAATCCTTTCAATGATAGGAAATGGTCCTACAAATCTTGGTGCTAGCTTTCCTACGGACCCAAAGCGAATGACATTCCTCAAAGGAGACTTTAAGGAACACCCTATTTCCAACCTTAAACTCAAGTTCGGTCCTTCTTTTGTCTGCGTAGGACTTCTGTCTATCTTGTGCAACCATCATCCGTCTTCTTATCAAGTCCACCTTTTCTGAGGTTTCTCTAATCATGTCTAGCCCAAGTACGAGCTTGTTTGTAGACTCCCACCAACAAGTTGATGATCGACATGGTCTTCCATATAAAGCTTCGAAGGGCGCCATGCCTAAGGTGGCTTGGTAGCTATTGTTGTAGGCGAATTCCACTAAAGGAAGATGATCCTCCCATGTCCCTCTAAAGTCAAGAATGCACAATCTCAAGAGGTCTTCCAATACTCTGTTCACCCTTTCCGTCTGACCATCGGTTTGGGGGATGATAGGCCGTGCTTAAGCATAATTGTGTGCCTACAGCCTCTTGCAAACTCTTCCAAACTCACTCGTAAAGATAGGATCTCGATCACTCACTATGCTGGAGGGTATCCTATGGAGTCGAACTATCTCTTTAAGATAAATGGATGCTAGGGACAAGGCAGTCCTTCTACTCTTAACAGGTATAAATTGAGCGCTTTTAGTGAGCCTGTCCACTATTACCCAAATACTGGTATTGCCCCTTCTTGACCTAGGCAACCCATCAACAAAGTCCATCGAAATGCTATCCCACTTCCACTATGGGACCTCTAGAGGCTGAAGCTGACCACCAGGCTTCTTCTGCTCCGCTTTGACTTGCTGGCATATCAAACACTTAGCGACGAACTCAGCTACATCACTCTTCATGCCATTCCAAAAGAAAACCCTTTTTATATCCTTATACATCTTGTCTCCGCCTGGGTGTATGGTCAGCTTAGAATGGTGTGCTTCTTCGAGAACCGTCTTCACTAAATCCCTTACTTGTGGGACACATAGCTTTCCATCCTGTCTCAACCAACCCTTATCATCGATGGAGTATCTAGTGAGGTGACTAGAAGTCTTACCCCTAACTAGATTATCCATCATGTCAACTAGCTAAGGGTCTTCTCGTTGTGCGATTCCTATTGAGTCCAAAAGAGTAGGCCGCACCTTTAGCGATGCTAACAGACCAGTCACAATTTCAGAGGAGGGTCTAAAGTTAAAGTTTGCTATATACTCCAAGCTTTGCCTTTCTACAAAGAGAGGACTCAAGGTCAGCTTCTTCCTACTTAAGGCGCCTGCTACCACATTACCCTTACCAGGGGTATAGGAAATCTCGAAATCGTAAGATGCCAAGAACTCCATCCACCTTTGTTGCCTCAAGTTAAGATCTTTCTGCGAGAAAAGGTACTTCAACGATTTATGGTCAGTATACAATTCAAACTTCTCACATAGGAGATAATGGCGCCAAGACTTTAGCACAAAGACGATGGCAACCAACTCTAGATCGTGGGTTGGGTAGTTTTTCTCATGTACTTTCAACTGTCTGCCTCCATAAGCTACTATCTTCCCTTCTTGCATCAAGACAGCACCTAGTCCCGTACCACATGCATCCGTGTATACGGTAAACATCTTGCTCCCATCTGGTAATGTCAGAACTGGGGCTTTTGTTAGAGCCCTTTGCAAACATTGGAAAGCAATATCGCAATCCAAATCCCAAGCGAAAGTTAGGTTCTTCGTTAATCATGTAAGTGGGGCTGAGATTTTTGCAAAGTCTTTAATGAATTTTCGGTAAAAGCCCGCTAGCCCGAGAAAGCTTCGGACTTCGGTTGCATTCCGTGGAACCTTCCAATCTTGCACTGCAACTACTTTTGCGGGGTCCACAGCTAACCCCTCTTTGGACACCACATGTCCAAGAAACCTCACTTCTTCTCTCCAGAAATGGCATTTGGAGAATTTGGCTTTCAGCTGATTTGCACGAAGAGTATCCATGACTTCCCATAAATGCAAAGCATGCTCTTCTTCATTCTTCGAGAAAATCAAAATGTCGTCTACGAAGATCACCTCAAACTTATTAAGGAATTCTCTAAACACCCTGCTCATCAAGTCAACGAAGTAAACGGGTGTGTTTGTCAAGTCGAAAGGCATGACAAGCAATTCGAAGAAACCATCCGGGGTTCTGAACGCGGTCTTATCAATGCTGTCTTCAACCACTCTTAGCCGATGGAACCCGGTAGCCAAATCTAGTTGGGAGAAAACTGACGCACCTACAAGCTGATCAAACAAGTCGTCTATCCTTGGAAGTGGTTGCCTATTTTTCTTGGTCAGCTTGTTTAGCTCCCTATAATCAACGCGTAGGCGAAGCGAACCATCCGCTTTGGTTGCGAATACTACTGGAGCACCCCATTCAGAAATACTCCGCCTTATAAACCCCTTTTCGAGCAGCTCTTTGACTTGCTTACTGAGCTCTTTTCTCTCCCTTGGAGCCATGTGTCTAACGGGTAGAGCTACGGGTTTTGCATTATCAACTAGGTATATGCGGAAGTCTATCTCTCGCTTTGGAGGTAAGCCCTTTACCTCTTCAAATACATCTGATTATTCACGGACTACTCTAACAGACTGCAAGTTTTCAACAGATGCATCAAGAGAATCTAGGTAACTAAGCATAACAGAATGTATGGGATTACAAGAGATTTCGAGAGTGTTGCCGAGGCGAGTCATAAGTCTAACCACTCTCTTTTCACAATCGAGGATGGCACCATTACTGGATAACCAATCCATGCCTAGAATCAATCCATAGCCCGTAAAGCCAAGAACGAAGGCGTTGCATTCAAACTCAACGCTCAAGATAGACACTCTCAAATTCTGACAAATCATTGAAAGGTGAGCCGAACCACCAATAGGATTTGAGACTACTATGGGATCTATAACTAGACTAGTATTTAGGTGCAGTGTTTCAACTAATGAAGAAGACACAAGCGAGTGTGAAGTGCTAGAATCAAACAAAGTATGAACATGATGATCAAACAGAAAAACCAAACTTTCAACAAAAATGTTTCTACCTCTCTCCTGTCCTGGTGCCATGAGAACATGAACTTTCCCTCTTGCCTTCTCTAGTGCCATGAGTGCCTGAACCTGCCCTCCAGAAGTAGACCCAGTCCTCTGCCTTTGTCCTTGTCTTCTCGGGCAGTCTTTGATCAGATGTTCTGCCTCACCACAGTTGAAGCAGCCGGTCTTCTTCTTCTTCCTACAGTCCTTGCTCAGATGGCCTGGTGTTGCACAATTAAAGCAACTTTTCTTTCCTTTTCTACTGTTGTCCTTACCACCTTTCTTAGGTTGCTGCTGTGATTTCTTTTGATCCCCTTTCTTTTCTGGTGCCTTATTAGCATTAGCGCCTTTCTCCTCTTCATGCATAAGCGCCATGTCAACCAATTTTTCAAAGGTAGCCCCCATAGGAATGTGGGTCATAGCTAACCCATATAGCAGCTCATTCAAACCTTTAATGAATCTAAGGGCCTTCTTTTCAGGTGTGTTCACCAAGTCTAATTCAAATCTCGCCAACTGATTGAACTTGTTGACGTACACCTTTACTTATAAATTCCCATGCTTCAATGCCAAGAACCTTTCCATGTATAAATTCTCTTCTGCTCGTGAGAGAAATTTCATCTCGAACCTATGTCTGAAATCCATCCATGTCTCCACTAGACGCTCTCCATTCATGACTTCCCACCAAAATGAGGCTTCGTCCTTCATTAACCAAGCAGCTAATTGGACCTTCCTTCCATCTTCTATCTCGAAGATATTAAACAAATCTTCTACCTCCTTAAGCCAATTTCGAGCTTCAACAAACGTCTCTGATCCGTGAAAAGGTTTTCCGCCCATTGCTCGAAAGTCTTTGCATATCTTTGAAAAACTATCAACACGAGGAGGGGGAGGAGGAGGAGCGGCTGCAACTGGGGGAGGAGGGATGTCTGCTGGGCCTGTGGCGGTGGCCCTAGCCTCCAAATACCTTCTGAACCATGTTGGTATCGATATTCCCTCGGGTATCTCGGGTAACCCAGACATGCTGAAAATAAAATGAAGAGATTCAAAACGGATAATTCGAAAGAAAGATATATGGCTCTTGGGGGTTATGTTTTTAAAACAAACTTTCCTCTTGAAAATACTCTCCTTAAAACATACTTCTGAAAGTATTTCTTTATAAAACGCTTTTGAAAAATAGTTTTTCAGAATCTCTTATCTATTCTGTTAATCTTCAGCTCTGATACCACGTGTAACACCCCATGTCCATTAATGTCACTCTCAAAGGGAATGCATTAACTTCCATGGAGTATTATTGGTGTATAGAACATAATATAACAGGACAGATATATATATATATATATATTGGTACTTGAAATTTTTTAAAATTTTTTTTATTGCAGCGGAGAAATAGTTTGATTACAACAACATTAAAACCAAGTACACTTAATATCCATCTTGACAAATCATTTTCAGAGGGCATAAAGTAAAAAGCGTAACCCCAACATAAGTAGCCATAAAAGAGATGAGCTGAACTTTACTTTCAGCAATCCAAGCACTTCCAAAAGAGAGAAAAGGATCCAAATCAAGCTCCACTAGCACTAGTCCCACCCTGAGAACCTAAGGGGGGGAGGAGGAAGAAAAGAGGTAAAAACAAAGGGGGTCAGACATAAAGTCTGGCGAGTACAATAACTTTAACAATATAATTATTAAAGTAATTAAGATAAGGCATAAACTGGTAAAACAAGGAATGACTATGAAACAAGTGGGCAAGACAAAACAAACAAGAGGAATACTCTAGCGTTAATCTCGCTCCTAATTACTATAGGATAATTACTATACTGCACCACTACTAGTCACCCTAAAAATTGATCCCGCCTACTAAACATAATAATCATAATGGTAGTTTAGTGTGCCCCTAGCTGTCTCCATAGATGCCGCCTGCACCTATCTCCACTAGTTGTACCCACTACTCCCATGTGATCGGCTCCCTAACTCGTAGATACCTGTGCTGGCCCGACAGTGTGGTGTATCACTCCCCAAAGTGGCAACCCGATACCACTAAAGATGCACGACTTATATCTACACGATGCAACAATGTCTTACCTACCAGCCCGGGCCCACGCACGCACATGACCCCGTTGGACTTGCGTTGCCACCATTAACCCGTTTTGACCTCTTACAATCAAACCCAATAAGTGTGTCCCGTCCTCGATCTAACTCGAGCTCACAAAGATACTTAATGGGTTACTGGTTTGAAAAGGGTCCCTCATGTTTGACACAAGCCTTCCATCTATGCTTCGTCCCCACTAGAATTTCCACTTAACCCCTTCTCATTCATGTCTTCTTACATGTTTAAATTTGGTTAAGTGTTTCTAATAGTATTTCAAATGTCACCCATGTCACCCACTTAACCCCCATGTCCCACCACATGTTTATCTTGGTTAAGTGTTACTTAATTCATTATAACCGTAACCTTGTAAGACATCTCACATTAGACTACCGTTTGCGGCTGCTGGATTTGCCGGGCGGGTCCGGGTAGTCTTATACCGCAAACGAGTCTAACCTCGTGTCTTTACAATTATTACACATTTAATTTATGCCTTTGACCTCTCACATTAGACTACCGTTTGTGATTGCTGGATTTGCCGAGCGGGTCCGGGAAGTCTTACACCACAAACGAGTCTAACCTCGTGTCTTAGGCGTTTATTATTACAAATTATTTCACCCCAATTTGAATTAATTATCCCTATTCAAATTGTCAATTATTTCCAAATTAACTATGTCCATAATTGTCACCTAAATTATGTCCATACTTTTTAGGTATAAAAATTATACCAATTAATGTCTCAATTTAATTATATGCTTTTAAAGCCATTTTATGCCAATTCACAATTTTCATAATTAATATTATCTCATTGCCCCCACGCTATTCTTACGTTCAAATATGAAATATGTTAGACTCGCAAATAGTCTAACTTATAAAAAAGAAACATCACAACTTCCATAACACATAAAAATAGATCTGACTTGCAAATAGGAATTATACCATAAATTTGCATAGCCAATAATTTGCATACACAATGGTCATATAGAATCATATATTTTCATAAACTACCATGGATCTAAATATAGATCTAAACATGAAATTGTGAACTTGCTTATATGAATTATGGGTCTCACCTAAACTTGCATATGTGAAACACCCCACCTCCGTTAAGGTCACTCACAAAGGGAATGCCTTAACTTTGGTGGGGGTTTATAAGTAAAAGCCACAGATGAACTCAAGACAGATATAAATACACATATTTTAAACAGCGGAAACCAAACAAATTTTTATTTCATCAATACGTGTATCAAACAAAGATTTCCATAATTGTCTCAAAATACTTTCAACATTACAACCTCATAACTGCCTTGATTATTAAAGAAGCATGAAAACATAAATAAAGTGACAAAAATCCCCATAGTGATATCCAAAGCCATTATCCGAGCAAGAAAGATCCAAATCATACATCTACGTTCTTGGTGCTTGTAAAGAGCCTGACTGAGTTGAGCTGTTTCCTCCCTGTGGACCTGGGGGGGGGGGTAGGAAACGAAAGAAAAGAAGATGAAAAGAAAATAGGGTCAGACATAACGCCTGAGTAAATCTAGCAACTCTTCAATATGTGAATAAGAAAAGGATATGATGGGTATAAACTAAAAATAGGAAAGTGTCACAGGCTATGGAAGTGTCGAATGTACTATTACACCCGTACTATATCTCTGCACCTACTTGAGTTTATTCTAACTGGCACCCCGTGGTGAGGGTGAAGTGATCCCCATTCTTGTTAAAGATCGGCTCCTACTCGCGTTAACATGTGTCATACGGCCCCCAATAATTGTAGATACCTATGTTGGTCCCACCATGGGGTGTATCAAGACCCATGGTGGCGACCCCGACACAAAATTAGAAGACATAGGTTATACTACTGGTGTCCCCAGTGCCCTGGTTGTCTTCTCCGGAGTGTGTGCACGGCCGCACCCCGTTAGACCTGCACTGTGCACCCACCGCCGTCGTTTGATCGCTTACAATCAGCCCAGTAATCGTGCCCCACCCTGCCTTGTTTCAGGGTACCGTTGATACCTAACTTTGGGTTACTGCTGAAACGGGTCCCTCGTTACTAGGATTTTCTAGTCAAACATGTTAAGTGGTTAAAGTGTCTATATTTACCTAACCCCACCCATCAATTCTTGTTAACATGTTGAATTTGGTTAAGTGTTATAGTTGACTTAACCCTACCATCTGTCCTTAGCGTCTTAGGAGCATCAGACCACTCATATTAGACGGTATTGCTACGGTTACTGGATGTGCCGGTCGGTTCCGGGCAGGTTTACACCGTAGCTCAGTCTAACCTCGACTCCTTATTGGGATCAATGCTTAACCACCCACATTGGATAGGTATTTTGTGACTACTGGACAGACGGGCGGGTCCGGGTAGGTTTACATCACAACTCAATCCAACCTCGGGTTAAGCATATCGTGTTTTCTAAATTTACATATTTGTCTTTATTACTGAATATATGTAAATTTGTCAACAATTAAATATTATGGCCCACATTCCAAGTTTAACATTTTTGGTATAAGGATTTATACCATTTAAATGCCACCAATTTTGGCATGTGACAAACATGCCAATTCAATATATTTTATGTCAAGTTTTCAAATATTCCCAACGTTCCCCCGTTTAAACATTAGGCTAATAAATCTTAGCCTAATATTCGTTCGCCTAGTTTTTAACATATAATATTAGGCTAAAAATTAGCCTAATTTAGCGCACACAAATAAGCATAAGGGAATTCATAAACGTAAACGAGACATAGGTGTAAACTTGGCATTTTTGGCATAATCAATATGAACATGCAATACATAAAGGTGTGTGGCGCATGAACTTGCAATTTGGCGATTCAACTAACATATAACATGGGTCATGTGAACTTGCATTCAAATCAAAGTATGACTAAGTAGGTGACATATGAAATGGCATAGTTAAGGCAAATACAAACTTGTGTTTAAACATGTTAACTTGGCATAATATCGACCACAAAACTAGCAAGTTGTATATTGTGACGACCCGTCCCGCACCAGCCTGCATTTCCTCCGAAAATGCGCTGTACACATGCCCAGCTAGCACAGAACGGTCGTCAGAAGAAAAGAAGGAAGGGAGTGAACTAATCAAGGAACCTGTAGAATGTCTCACAGCGCATGGAATAAAATATAATAATAACATACTTGACATAAAACAGGAGAGACAGTGCATAAGCTGAAAATCGAAACTAGACATCATAGCAGCGGAAAATTCAGAATACAGCTTATTACAACTTTCAAACTGTCTCAAAGCAAAAGAAAGCTAAAATGGAAGATACACCATCAATGCCCAAGCAGTGATCTTCAACAACACAGGGAGAATACTATATTTATTACGTGGAAGCCTCCTGCTCGTCTCCGGATCATCTACCCGTGCATCACCAGCTAACCTGTCTCTAGTCTGCTCGTGTGAGCACCCAGAGTAATAAGAAGAGACATAAAACTCTGGGTCAGACATAAAGCCTGGTATGAGCGATAAGCATCTAAGCAGAATAATAACAGGTATACTAAACCATACCTGAACCTGGACCTGCAACCAAAGAGTTAGTACCACATACCGTACAATACTCCAAGGTGCCATAATAAATAGTTTAAGAATACGGGGGTGGGGTACGCATGTCACAATGATAGCAAACAAATCATCCATATCAACCTTCCTCACACCTCTCACTCAGTGCGTAAAGCGTACGACATCTACCACTTTGGAACACTAGACAAACTGAGGTAACGACGAATCCCGACTTGTAGAAACCCTGCTATGACCAAGCCAAACGCTTGGAGTCATGACCAAACATTTCAATGACCCACTTCATTGGTCGTAGCCCTTGGTTCTACTGATGCCATAATGGCCCTGAATCCGCCTTCGTACCTCCTACCATAGTGGTCCAAAGCTATAGACGTCGGTAACTCCTTTGCACACGTCCCGCAGCAAAGCCCAACCATGAAGCGAACTCGTTGATTCCCATCTGAATCCTGAGCTCTAACTTCTCATTTGGACTTCCTTTGCATCTCGGGTTTGGTCGAATTGGAGTGGATCTTCAGAAGAGTTGTCACGCAGTAACAGTCCTGGAATTCGGTTCGGTTCGGTAATCATTGCCCTCGTCTGTTCGGTTCGGGTTTCTTCACTCCGGGTCGGGTCGGTGTCCTCCTCCGGGTCGGGTCGGGTTGCTATCCTCCTTCCAGCTCATGCTCCTTCTTCGATCAGCTCCCTTGTTTCCTTCTACTCCGATCCGATCACTTCACTTTACTTCAGTCCGATCCGCTCCGCTCCCTAGCCTACTCCGATCCGATCCCCTCGTCCACTCCAACTCTAAGTAAACGGCCTTCCTTTTTGCCAAGCCCTTCATGTGCCAAACTCCAGTTCGGGTCGGGTTTCTTGCTCCGTTCACATTTCCGATCCGAGCCCCATCCGATCCGATCCGAAGCCCTGCACAACTTTCTGCAACTTTTCCAGCAACTTGTTTACGCCGTTCGACGACGTTTTTGACAAATCTAACTATTCTAATCAATCACAATTTATGTCAAATAGTCATAACAACATAGCAAACTAACCACAAACACCAAAACAATGAATTCATATGTGAAAATGGATCAAATGTGCCCAAAAACCTCACATTTTCCTATAATCCCTCTTAATCATGTTTAAGCATACGATTAGCAAAACACATCGAAATTAACCCAAATTTCTAACAGAGCCTTAAAACATTATTTTAGAATTTTAAGAATTTTTCCAGAATTTATTTACGTATAAATTCGCTAATCTTCACTAATTACCCTTAATTAACTGTAATTAGTGCAAAAACTATGCAAATCACTCACCTTTGCCACAACTAGAACCCCAAAACTGAAATATGCTCTGATTTGGCGCTGTTCCCAATCTTATACAGCAGCTCCAACCTTGCTTTGGTGCTTTTTCTTCTTAATTTAATGTTTGCTAAGCCTAATCTTCAATTAGAAGGTGATTTTTGGGTGTTTTTAGAGAGATTTAGAGAGTGGAGGCCATGACTAGGTTAAGAGGAATGAAAGTGGCGGCTGGAAAATGTCTAAAGAAATGTTTTCTAACCCTAATCAGCACCTATATCTCCCTAAACCCGAAATTCCCCTTGGGCCTAGCTGCTAATCACCCGTTTAAGCCCAATTAAGCTGTTTTTCACCATCTGAAACTTGTTTCAGCCATATCTCCCAAACGGTAAGTCCGTTTGGCTAATGTGACCACTCCATGGAAAGAGAAACCATCATCCGGAGCCAATGGAAGTGGTTTCAGGTCAAAATTCCTTTCCAGTCAAAAGTTATGGCCAAAACAGTGGTAACTAGGGGTAAAATGGTCATTTAAAAATCGGGAAAAATCATGAACATGGGAAATGACCCCAATAGTCGTCTCCCAAAGTTACATGACCATACGACTTCGTATGTGAAAGAAATAAATATCCTACGATCCTATGATGCGTAGAATGCGGGTCGTTACACTCTTCCCCCCTTAAGAAATTTCGTCCCCGAAATTCCTTAATCCCAAAACATACAAGGGATCCCGCATGCCTAACAACCATATACAACAATCAAATATGCAAAACAAGCAAACAAGCCTATCCTAGCATGCGGAAAATCTAAATCAAAGTCAAAATCTTACCAGACAAAGAGTTCTGGATACTTCTTCCTTATGTCCTCCTCTGTTTCCCAAGTACAATCACTCTCGTCCTCGCCCCACTGAACCTTGACTAGCTTCACCGCCTTCCTTCGAAGTTGCTTCATGTCGTGCTCGACAATACGGGCCGGCTTGCGGTTCCCAACCGCCTCGGGTTCTACTTCGAAGTCCTCTAACTGATCAGGTGAAATAGTCATATCTGAGTCGTGAACGAACTTCCTTAGTTGGGAAACATGAAATACGTTATGAACTCCTTCCATCTTCTCTGGTAAGTCAATTCTATACGCCAAATTCCCGACTAGTTCAAGAACAGGGAATGGACCAACAAATCTTGGTGCCAACTTGCCTCTCCTGCCAAATCGTATTACGCTCTTCAACGGAGAAATCTTGACAAACACCAAGTCGCCAACGGAGAATTTTAAGTCTCTTCTCCTCTTATCAGCATAGCTCTTCTGCCTATCTTGGGCAGCCTTCATCCGTTGTTGAATGGTCTTGATTTTATCTGAAGTTTCCCTCACCACATCTGGTCCAAGCATAAACTTCTCGCCAGTCTCTATCCAACATGATGGTGAGTTGCATGGCCTTCCGTACAAAGCTTCAAACGGAGCCATACCGATACTGGATTGGTAGCTATTATTATATGCAAACTCTACTAGATGCAAATGGTTGTCCCATGATCCACCAAAATCCAATATACATGCTCTCAAGAGATCTTCCAAAATACGGTTCACCCTCTCCGTCTGACCGTCGGTCTGAGGATGATATGCGGTACTGAGATGTAACTCTGACCCTAGAGCCTCTTGTAAGCTCTTCCAAAACCCACTAGTGAACAACGGGTCTCGGTCGCTCACAATGCTTTTAGGTACTCCATGAAATCTCACTACCCACTTCATATACAATTCTGCTAACTTAGCTGCCGTTCTGGTCGATTTGACTGGTATAAACCTTGCGCTTTTAGTCAGTCGATCTACAATTACCCAAATGCTGTCATATCCCGATCTAGTCCTTGGTAAACCATCGATGAAATCCATCGAGACTTGCTCCCATTTCCATTCGGGAATTTCTAATGGTTGCAACAACCCACTAGGTTTCTTTTGCTCAGCTTTAACTAGCTGGCAATTCATGCACTTGGATATAAACTTCCCAATGTCTCTTTTCATCCCTTCCCAGTAGTAAGTCTGCTTCATATCTCGATACATCTTATTACCACCAGGGTGTATAGTTAGCCTTGAGTGATGACATTCTCTAAGCACTTCATCTCTCAATCCATTTACGTTGGGTACAACAAGCTTTCCATTCTTTCTAAGCCATCTATCTCGATCAAGCCCATACTTGTTCATCTCCTCATCGATACCCATCTCTAACTTGGAGATGATTTCCAATAGGTTAGGATCGTTCCTCTGACTAGAGCCGATCCGCTCAATCAAAGTGGGTCTGATCGTCAAACTTGCTAACATTCCTAGATCCAATTCACACTTTGGTCTGAAATCAAACCCTGCGATAAACTCCAGTTGCTTCCATTCAAGGAACATAGCCCCTAAGCTGGCATGTCTTCTACTCAATGCATCAGCCACCGCATTTCCCTTTCCTGGTGTGTATGCGATGTCAAAATCATAGGAAGCTAAGAACTCCAACCATCTCTGCTGACGGAGATTCAGATCTTTCTGAGAGAAGAGATACTTTAACGACTTATGATCTGTAAACAGCTCAAATCTTTCTCCCAAGAGATAGTGTCTCCACATCTTTAACGCGAACACGATTGCTGCCAATTCTAAATCATGGGTAGGGTATCTTCTCTCGTGCGGTTTCAATTGCCGACTTGCATAAGCTACAACCCTACCGCCTTGCATCAATACAACACCCAGTCCGGTACCACAGGCATCCGTGTATACCGTCATCTCTTCATCCCCCTTAGGAATGACTAACACTGGTGCGCTTGTCAACTTGTCCTTTAGGCTTTTGAATGCATTCTCGCACCTTTCATCCCAGACAAAAGCTTGATTCTTCTTGGTCAACTGGGTCAATGGTGCTGCTATCTTGGAGAAACCTTGGATAAACTTACGATAATATCCCGCTAATCCCAAGAAACTCCTTACATCTGTTGCATTCTTGGGCGTAGGCCAATCCTGTACCGTAGCCACCTTTGCCGGGTCCACGACAATCCCATTTTCTGATACAACATGGCCCAAGAACCTCACTTCCCTCTTCCAGAAGTGGCACTTAGAAAACTTTGCTTTCAATTGGTGTTTTCTCAACACCTCCATCACTACTCTTAAATGCTCCTTGTGTTCTTCCCCCGTCCTTGAATAGACCAAAATATCATCAACGAACACAAGGACAAACTTATTCAACTGATCTCTGAATACCCTATTCATAAGATCCACAAAATATGCCGGGGCATTAGTCAGCCCAAATGGCATAACCAACCATTCATAAAATCCAGACGGCGTCCGAAATGCCGTTTTAGCTATACTCTCAGCTTCCACTCTGAGCTGATGAAAACCTGTCGCGAGATCCAATTGAGAAAATATTCTCGCGCCACTCAACTGATCGAACAAATCATCTATCCGCGGTAGAGGATACTTATTCTTCCTCGTCACTTTATTCAACTCGCGGTAGTCTACACACAAACGAAGGGAACCATCCGTCTTGGTAGCAAACACAACTGGTGCTCCCCATTCAGAAACACTCCTTCTGATAAATCCCTTCTTCAAAAGATCGCTGACTTGCACCTCGAGCTCTCGCTGCTCCCTTGGTGCCATACGACGAAGTGGCATCACTATAGGCCTGGCATCCCTTACCAAATCAATACGAAACTCAATCTCTCGGTGTGGTGGAAGTCCGGTCACTTCTTCGAAAACATCCGGATACTGGCCAACCACGGGCAAACCTGACAACTCACTATGCGGAACGTCGAGGGAGTTTAGAAAACTAGCCAATACCCCCTTACTGGGTAGACCACCAAACACTATCCTCCGCCCATCATCCGCTCTAGCTGTCACCAACAAGCCCTCACAGTCTACCACCACGCCGTATCTTTGGAGCCAATCTACTCCCAAAATAATGCCAAACCCAGTAAAGCCCAAAACAAAGCAATCACAAACAAACATGCATCCATGACTCGATAAGACCACATTACGACAAATCATGCTAAGGCTAGTAGAACCACCAATCGGGTTCGTCACTACTAAAGGTCTATCGACAATCTCGAGCTCCAGTCCCAACCTATCTACCAGGTCACTAGATATGAAAGAACTGGAAGCTCCGGTATCAAACAAAACTCTAACAGGAACATCATAAACAGAAAGCATACCTTGAATGACGACATTCTTTCCCTTCTCCGCCGCAGTTGGGGCATTCGACGAAGAAGGAATAGCATTAAGGGCGTATGCTTTCACCATTTGCTTTTCTTTAGGGGGTTGCGGACACTTGTCCTTGTGATGTCCCAATTGGCCACAATTGAAGCACTTCCTATCCGCTGGCCTGGCCCGACAATTACTAGCATAATGGCCCTTCTTGCCACAGCTGAAGCACTCAACATCTTGTTTATTCTTTTTCTTCTGGCCATCCTTAGCTTGGTTCTGCTTCCTTTTATTCTGGGAACCACCCTTGCTTCCACCACTTGCTTGTGGCTTTGGCTCATCTGCCGATGCAACCTCAGTCTTCGGTTTAGGGTAGAGACTCTCTGATCTTAATGCTTTCCCCACAATCGACTCAAACGTCTCATCGATGTGGTTAATAAGCCTTTCCCCTAAGTACTGATCTAACCCAGTTATGAATTTCTCATTCTTCTTCTCGGCAGTATCAATAAGAGATAACCCATACTTTGACAAAGTGTCGAATTCAGCAATATAATCAGAAACTGCCCTTCCATTCTGCTTGAGTTCCAAGAACCTCTTGAACAACACTGACTTCTGGGCCGCTGGAATGAACTTCTCGCTAAAGCGAGCCTTGAACTGAACCCAAGTAATCTGGTCTTCGGGAGTAGCTGCTTTTATAGCATTCCACCAATTCATTGCCCGCCCTTGCAGCTGACGGGACGCTAGCTTTCTCTTCATCGCATCCTCGATACCCAAATCCTCGAAGATACGTTCGCAACTATCCAACCAATCTTGAACATCCGTGGCCGACTCCGTTCCGTGAAACGGCTTCCCACCAAGACTAGTATAATCCTTGTTTAGCTTGGCGAAGTCGACCCTCGGCGCCTGCACTATTGGACCACCACCATTTCCACCATTGGGAGCTGCCCTCTGTACATCTCTAAGCATCTCTCTCATGAGGTCAGTAAACATCGTCCTCATGTCAGCAGCATTCCCATTATTGGCTCCCCTACCAGCACCTCTAGTATATCGGCTCATCGTCAATCTGAAAAAGGAAACGATTAACGACTCCATAGTGGTGCTAGTGCAGTACGACTTCATTCTTATACTAGTAATAGTATATATATAGCTTTAAAAACCAAAGTAATCACAAATACGCTCCCTCGTATACGTATAATATCTCTCCCTGATAATTTCCCTAGGTTAACTACGCAACCTAGAGCTCTGATACCAAGTGTGACGACCCGTCCCGCACCAGCCTGCATTTCCTCCGAAAATGCGCTGTACACATGCCCAGCTAGCACAGAACGGTCGTCAGAAGAAAAGAAGGAAGGGAGTGAACTAATCAAGGAACCTGTAGAATGTCTCACAGCGCATGGAATAAAATATAATAATAACATACTTGACATAAAACAGGAGAGACAGTGCATAAGCTGAAAATCGAAACTAGACATCATAGCAGCGGAAAATTCAGAATACAGCTTATTACAACTTTCAAACTGTCTCAAAGCAAAAGAAAGCTAAAATGGAAGATACACCATCAATGCCCAAGCAGTGATCTTCAACAACACAGGGAGAATACTATATTTATTACGTGGAAGCCTCCTGCTCGTCTCCGGATCATCTACCTGTGCATCACCAGCTAACCTGTCTCTAGTCTGCTCGTGTGAGCACCCAGAGTAATAAGAAGAGACATAAAACTCTGGGTCAGACATAAAGCCTGGTATGAGCGATAAGCATCTAAGCAGAATAATAATAGGTATACTAAACCATACCTGAACCTGGACCTGCAACCAAAGAGTTAGTACCGCATACCGTACAATACTCCAAGGTGCCATAATAAATAGTGTAAGAATACGGGGGTGGGGTATGCATGTCACAATGATAGCAAACAAATCATCCATATCAACCATCCTCACACCTCTCACTCAGTGCGTAAAGCGTACGACATCTACCACTTTGGAACACTAGACAAACTGAGGTAACGACGAATCCCGACTTGTAGAAACCCTGCTATGACCAAGCCAAACGCTTGGAGTCATGACCAAACATTTCAATGACCCACTTCATTGGTCGTAGCCCTTGGTTCTACTGATGCCATAATGGCCCTGAATCCGCCTTCGTACCTCCTACCATAGTGGTCCAAAGCTATAGACGTCGGTAACTCCTTTGCACACGTCCCGCAGCAAAGCCCAACCATGAAGCGAACTCGTTGATTCCCATCTGAATCCTGAGCTCTAACTTCTCATTTGGACTTCCTTTGCATCTCGGGTTTGGTCGAATTGGAGTGGATCTTCAGAAGAGTTGTCACGCAGTAACAGTCCTGGAATTCGGTTCGGTTCGGTAATCATTGCCCTCGTCTGTTCGGTTCGGGTTTCTTCACTCCGGGTCGGGTCGGTGTCCTCCTCCGGGTCGGGTCGGGTTGCTATCCTCCTTCTAGCTCATGCTCCTTCTTCGATCAGCTCCCTTGTTTCCTTCTACTCCGATCCGATCACTTCACTTTACTTCAGTCCGATCCGCTCCGCTCCCTAGCCTACTCCGATCCGATCCCCTCGTCCACTCCAACTCTAAGTAAACGGCCTTCCTTTTTGCCAAGCCCTTCATGTGCCAAACTCCAGTTCGGGTCGGGTTTCTTGCTCCGTTCACATTTCCGATCCGAGCCCCATCCGATCCGATCCGAAGCCCTGCACAACTTTCTGCAACTTTTCCAGCAACTTGTTTACGCCGTTCGACGACGTTTTTGACAAATCTAACTATTCTAATCAATCACAATTTATGTCAAATAGTCATAACAACATAGCAAACTAACCACAAACACCAAAACAATGAATTCATATGTGAAAATGGATCAAATGTGCCCAAAAACCTCACATTTTCCTATAATCCCTCTTAATCATGTTTAAGCATACGATTAGCAAAACACATCGAAATTAACCCAAATTTCTAACAGAGCCTTAAAACATTATTTTAGAATTTTAAGAATTTTTCCAGAATTTATTTACGTATAAATTCGCTAATCTTCACTAATTACCCTTAATTAACTGTAATTAGTGCAAAAACTATGCAAATCACTCACCTTTGCCACAACTAGAACCCCAAAACTGAAATATGCTCTGATTTGGCGCTGTTCCCAATCTTATACAGCAGCTCCAACCTTGCTTTGGTGCTTTTTCTTCTTAATTTAATGTTTGCTAAGCCTAATCTTCAATTAGAAGGTGATTTTTGGGTGTTTTTAGAGAGATTTAGAGAGTGGAGGCCATGACTAGGTTAAGAGGAATGAAAGTGGCGGCTGGAAAATGTCTAAAGAAATGTTTTCTAACCCTAATCAGCACCTATATCTCCCTAAACCCGAAATTCCCCTTGGGCCTAGCTGCTAATCACCCGTTTAAGCCCAATTAAGCTGTTTTTCACCATCTGAAACTTGTTTCAGCCATATCTCCCAAACGGTAAGTCCGTTTGGCTAATGTGACCACTCCATGGAAAGAGAAACCATCATCCGGAGCCAATGGAAGTGGTTTCAGGTCAAAATTCCTTTCCAGTCAAAAGTTATGGCCAAAACAGTGGTAACTAGGGGTAAAATGGTCATTTAAAAATCGGGAAAAATCATGAACATGGGAAATGACCCCAATAGTCGTCTCCCAAAGTTACATGACCATACGACTTCGTATGTGAAAGAAATAAATATCCTACGATCCTATGATGCGTAGAATGCGGGTCGTTACATATATTCACAAAAATGTACAATTTTTACATCTAATCATATAGCCTATTTCAACATGAACTTGCATAGTTTATGAAACCCAAACGATGTTTGACATAGAACCAATTATATTTTGCAAATAAACACGAGCTTGCATAGTTTATGAAACATAGATCCAATTATACTTGCAAACATAGATCTAATTATACTTGCCAATAAACATAAGGATGATATCATAGGTTTTGGGTCATATAGGCATAAATGTCTATAACATGTTTACACAAATTCTAATTTAGACTAAGGGAATATACATAGTCCATGCCATCGACATATACAAAAAGGGATAAATTTCTAGTTTTTGCCACAAGCTTGCAAGTGCCATTGTTTTTCATATACAATTGTTCAATTGGCTTGTATCAATTAATTTATGCCACAAACATCAATACACAAGTCATGATAGAACCATCACAATACACAAAGATTATAAAAACATGATTCTATTTTCATTTACATCGAATCACATCACAGTTTTTATTCATATTTTGAAAGGTCACTATACTTACAACGTGTGATGAATTCTTGTTTTCTAATTTCTGTTACTCTGATTTGGAGATGCTCTCCTTTGGGTAGCAAAGTTGCGTTGAATGATTTGATTAAGCTTTGATCTTCTTTTAATTTGATTCGTCTCTTAGGCTTGTTGGCTTGTCTCTAGGCTTTCTAATTGACGGCCATTCCTAGTTCCTCTCCAGCTGCATGACGGCTTTTGTATTCTATTATTTGTGTGAATTTAGGGTTAGGCTTGAGTTGTATTTATAGAATTTTAAATTGTTTTGAGCCGTCGATGAAGCTAGGAGGAATCTAGACCATACAAAGTTCAAAGAGCCACTCAAAAGGTGACACGTAAGCCCTAGTGACTCAGCCAAGCATCAGAATTCGACCAGACCCTGACCCGGCCACCCAGGACCTGACCAGCAGGTCATTCTGACCTGGGCGCACTTGGCAGGTGCGCCAGGCTAAAAATGTACTGGCGCACTTCCCAAGTGCGCCAGTTCATTTCTGTTCTGGCGCACTTCCCAAGTGCGCCAGTGCATTCTGACCCGTTTTCTGGTTTTTCGCCCAACTTCGTTCGTCCATGTCTTCTTCATACGATATCCATTTTACGCAAACTTGGACTCTATCTCAAGCAGAATTTCGAGACGAACGCAATGCCGTAACCCATTTCCCTTGATTTTATCATTTATAATTAATTATACTTTAATTCGTGAAGCTTAACGTTATAGAATTCACGGGGTGTTACAATATGTGAATATAAGTTTCACCTAAAATTGTGAATATAGTTTTCACCTAAACTTGCATATGGATTCCTCCAACTTGCATATGAATTTATCACATGTTTTTGAATATAAACAAGCATATATATATATATATATATATATATATATATATATATACACTTGATTCACATATAAACTTGTGTATAATCTGCATACGAACTTGCATAAGATTCACATACAAACTAGCATATGATTTAACATCCCAAACTTGCATAAGATTCACATATGAATTAACATATGATTTAACATCCCAAACTTGCATAAAATTCACATACGAATTAGCATATGATTTAACATCCCAAACTTGCATAAAATGAATCAAGTTAAACATGTATAATTGGACATATGAAATAGATCTACCAACATAAGATAACAAAGTTAAATAACATCACATGATTCAATAGTCATGTTCTCATATCCAAATTATAACTCATCACAATTAAATTATTAATTATTTTGTGAAAGAAATTGTACTCACAAAGATAGGTTAGAGAAGAGAATGGTTCGTTCGTCTTTTGAATTAGAACTCTGACTTGCTACATCCTAAGCTTTAGGAAGGAGAACTATCCTAGCAGCAGCATGGTGGCCAAGAAACAAATTTAGTTTAGGTTTTGGGTTTGAGTCTAGGCACTCTTTTATAGAATTTTGAATCAACCTAAGCCGTTAGATTATCATAGGAGCAATCCCAACCATCCAGACTAGATAGAGTTATCTAGAACAGCCGCATCAGCCCTAATGACTCAGCAAAGAGTCAGAAATCGTCACATTTCAGATCTGCCTGAGGGGGGTATGTCGACCCCCTGGTCGACCTGTATATGGTAGGTCGACCCCCTGGTCGACCTGGCCCTTGGGCGAGATAATTCCCACCCAGCCTCTTCCCTGTTTAATTTTTGATTTTCGAATTTATTATTCTGAACTGTTTTAATTTATATAAAATTGCTGAAACTTCCGAGGGCCGTAACTTCCTCATACGAAGTCCGATTTACGAAAACTTGGACTCTATTCCAAGAAGAATTTCGAGACGAACGCAATAGCGTAACCCATTTCCCTTAATTCTCACTTTAATAATTAAGTATTCTTAGGATTGTTAATTTTAATATTCACAGAAAATTCAGGGTGTTACAGAAATGAATTAATTCTGAATTTGAATCGGAACTGAAATTAAAACCCTGAAAATTTGGAAAGGTGTTTGTAAATGGATTTGGAATTAATATATGAGAATTTTAAAATCCTGGGAGATTTTAAATTGTTTACAAGCATTGTGAATAATATTTTGAAATGTGTTAGACCAAAAAATGGTCCTAACACCCAAATCGTCGTATTTTGAGCATAGGATATGAAGAAATAACTGAAAAATAGAGAAAAAAGCAAGACAACGAGATTTTTATAGTGGTTCGGCGTTAACGAGCCTACGTCCACTTCATATTTTCTCATTTCACTCATAGATTACAATTACAATGAATATTGTCTTTCAATCACTTGAATTCAATGAATAATTCTCTCCGAATCCATTGAATTTATTGAGGAAGATAGTGGTTATTCATGGAGAAGTGTTGGCCATGGCAGCCATGGATGAGGAGATGCCCAAAATCCCCTGAAAATGCCCTCTGAAAGTGTATTTATAGCTGTAGGAAAGTTCCTGGGAGGACTGGTTCGTGATGGGGTACGTGGCAGGCAATCCAGAAAAATAGGAGAGCCAGTAGCCTTGAGAATAGGTCAAAACAAGCTGCGTTTGAACAGGTCCGAAGGTCGGATCGCGGTCATGGGTCGAATCGCGGTCATGGGTCGGATCGGATCGCGTAGGCAAGGGCGGATCGGATCGCGGTCATGGGTCGGATCGGATCGCGTAGGCAAGGGCGGATCGGATCGCATAGGCAAGGGCGGATCGGATCGCGTAGGCAAGGGCGGATCGGATCGCGGTCATATGCCAGCTTACACTCGTTCACGGAAATGGGCGTAACTTTCAAACCGTAAGTCTGATTGAGCCAAACCAAAGCTCAAACTGAAGCTAATTCAAAGGGCTACGAGTATATGAGGTGAATAGATCCAAATTAGGTCATTTGATAGGGGTTTCGGGCCAGTTTATACTGATGTTGTGATTTTGACCAAACTGCCTTGTGTCTTCTGACGATGCTTCCAATGCCAGAGAGCGATGTTATCCAGAGATTCCATATCAGACAGCATTTACCGAGAGGTATGTCAACATGATCTTTGCTTTGGGTAGCCTGGTCACAAAGCAGGCTAACATGAACCAAAGGGCCATATCCACAAGTAGAAGACAACCACTAACACCTATAAGGAAAACACCTACAAGCCCAGAAAGAAACCGCACATCAAGCAGAAGAGGGCAAGTCAAAAGAAAACTGCAAGCCAACAATCAAATTCAAGGGGATATGCATTCTCCATGAAAGTGCATGCACATTAAACCATGTACATGCACTAATGTGTATCTACGCACACATCCAACTCCTAAGCCCAGTATAGGAGGCCGAACCCACCGTAAGACATAAAGGGAGAAAAGATAGAAAATCCACCGCAACCCAAGTCCGCCAGGAAACAAAAAATTGGCCATATAAGGAACCACCAAATTCCACAAAAAGGAAATGCGACAAACTAAAGCAAAATGCAAATCACAGCATGAACTGGAAAATAAACGAGCATAAATAGAACAAGATGGCACAAAAAACATGGAGATGTTGGCATATCATTATAAAATGGGTAGCATCCTGGCTTCAGCCACGAAGCCAAAAACAGGATCATAGAATGACAATCCAAAGCAAGATAAATCAATAAGAGAACCAGTTTTTCTTTCCGTGGATGAGGGAAACCCTTTTCACTCTTACTGGGAGCCACGCCCACGAATGGACTACCTCAGAGAGGAGGACTGTAATGACCCACATTTTACATATCGGAGGATCGTAAAATATTTTTATTTATTCCCTAATGGTTGGATCATTCTCATATTTTAATATGTTATTTATGGGTATATGAGACATGTCCATAATTTTTACCAAACCCCTATCAGTTTTGTATAGGGCATAACTTTTAACTGGGATTGAATCAGGTGTTGAGATCTATTTAATTGAAAAGGAAATGATATTTCCAATTTCGTAGAATGGTGACATTAAAGTTTTGGTTCAGCGGTTTGGGAGGAATTGCTGTTTTAGTGCTACACATTTTCTGAATAGACATTAATGTGCTGATTAATGAGGCCCATTTAGGCTACAGGCAGTTGGCTATAACTATGTGGGTAATGGCATGAAGAATAGTTTAGTTTCATCATTTCTCTTATTTGGTTGAGCTCGTAATCCTCCTTGCTCAATCAAATACATCTCCAATTCATTTAATTCTTCGATCTACATTAGAAGATTGAAGATCAACATCAAGAGAGAGTATATCGCATCAAAATTGGATGATTTGGGGATCGTTCTTCGCTGTCCGGATTAGAGATTAGTTGATTTCAAGCTATTTTGAAGATTTGGTGAGTGATAAGCATCTCTCATGCGAATCTAATCGAGTATATGGGTTGTTTGATATTATTATCATCATTTCAAGTCATTTTCTTCTAGATCTAATTGATGTAAGTATATTTTCAATTCAGATCACCATAGGATTTAATCTAGCAACTTAAATCAGTAAACCCTTATGTTAATTCATGTACTTATGCAAGTTTAGATCCATTTATTTGGTCATTCATTGTTTTATCATGATTTGGTGAATTTCATATGATTGAATGATGATAATTGTTGCTTGAATTTGTTATTGGTTAGTTGATTGAAATTAATCGGTTTTGGTCGGGTTGAATGCGTGAGTTCTAGCACATGAATGGATCGAGTTTGGTGAAGCTTTTGGATGGATCAGATAGGATGACGTGGCATTGATTGGCTTGAGTTTATGATGGATCAGTGGTAATTAACTATGGATCAGGTTGGTTTCGGAAGGGATTGATCGGGAGTTCAATGGATCGGTGATTCGGTTGGATCAGCAACCAACAGATCGTTCATGGCAGAATACCATAGATCGGGGCAGCGTAACACATGGGAAAAAGCATGGATCAGTGGTCATTTCTGCAATGGATCGTCCATGTTTTTCCAATGGATCGACAATGTGTGAAACGATGGATCAGATCATAACTTAGTGATGGATTGGTACAGTTGCTTGATGGATCGACAACGCTTACCAGTGATGGAACGGTAGCGTTCATCGATGGATCGGCAGCGCTCACAGGTGATGGATCGGTCGGGGCGCATTGATGGATCAGAGTGGGAATTCAATGGATCGTAGCATTTTCGAAAGGCTATGGAAGGATAATACAACGTTGTGGAAAGTGATTATGGATCGGTCAACTATCCATAAGAAAGGCAGTGAACGATCCACCAAATATCGACTGAATGATGTTATTTTGGTTCGATGATTGGACATGGATTTGACATGAATTCAAGATGGAATGTTTGAAGCATCGTGAAGTGTTAATTAATCAATGAAATGGAACGAAGATATGAGAACTCAAAAGATGTTGAGTTAGTAGGATATTGGTTGCTCGAGAAGTCGCTTACGCTTATTGATAGTCATCAAGTTGGATAGCTAGAGATATTAAAGGATGAGGGATTATCATTAGTCGTAGGTTCTAGCGGGCTCAAAGCACGGGTATAATGGGGACGCCCAAAAGACTAGAAGTTTTTTGGTCGAGTGCCCTGGGTATCGTTGAAAGGCCTAGGTATATATCGTTGAAAGGCGTATGGGGTTCTGCTAGAACCGGGGTTACCATTAGCCCTTGATGGATGGCAAGTTAGGCCAGTCATACGACTAACGATGGTTCCAAAGTAAGATAGGCGGTGATAACATAAGATTAACGATGGTTTCGAAGCAGGATAGGCGGTGATAGCCAGAGTCATGGATGTTGATTGCTTTGCTTGTATTGTAACGACCCCATTTTTTCGAACAAATTATTTTAAATATTTAATATGGTTTAATTATCAAGTTGATAATATAAATGGATTTTTATATTAAGTTATCGATTTTTAATAATCGATTTCGATTTAATATCGAATATATTAAATTATCGTAATATGAAAACAAAGTGTAATTTAATTCAGAGTTAAACTAAATCAAAAATAATTCAGAGGATCAATATAAATTGTATGTGAATATAAATAATGATAATAATAATTTATTATCTAGGAAATTAATTGTTTTGAATTTAATTTATCAGTTTAAATTAATATCTTCTCCATAAGATTAAATGAGGCTTTGAAACTTCTCCTGGTGTGTCCGGAATAGTGGTATAACCCTAAAAATGTCAGTTGTTGGGTTCAATAAAGAGTTCAGAATCAAGGGTTATTTAAAATTAAAGAATATCGGTTTTAATTTAAAATTAAAATAAAATAAAAATAAAAATAATTAAAATATAGTTTCCTTCCATCCTAATCAATAACATTACATTCCTTAACTCTAAAGTATTTTACTTTATAAAACCGTAGTGACCTTTCCTTTCTCTCATTTGTTTTGCTCCTCCTAGTATTTCAAAGTTGAAATAAACATCTGCCTCAATTCTTCTTCAAAGGAAATCAAAACAAAGTCAGCTTCCACTTTCATATTAAATGAAAAATCAAAACAAAAGGGAGAAATGGCTATGCTCTCGTTAATTCACAAATCAAAGCCACCCCTTTCTTTGTTTTAAATACCCTATTCCCTCTTAAATTCGTTCAATCTACAAACGAAATCAAAAAAAATCCTGTACAGTCGAGAGCTTCTTCATGGTATACCCAGTTTTGGGTTTCCCGATAATCTACTTCGCCCAAATTCTAAATCAAAATCGCGACACTCTGAGAATTGGAATCGAGTAGTTGGTTTTGGAGTGCGGTGTTACTATCGTGGGTTTGTTCGAGGTCGAAGGAAGGGGTTTCCGACCTGGTTAGGGTATGCGGTTTGCTCGAAAGGTCACCACGAGTTCATTTGAGGTCAGGGATGGTAATGGCCATGTTTACAAGTCGCGATCTGGGTTTATGTTTAGAGCGGTGATTGACAAATTCATGTGGAAGAGGGCGTTGGTCCGGTGATGGGAAACCGTGAAGTTTAGGGTTAACAGAAATCGAAATTTCTAGTGATCATGATTTGGGGAGTGTCGTGATGTACTTGAATCTGGAATAGCAGTAAAGCAGAAGGGTGGAGATCGATGGATACTGATATTTCCTATGAGGCAACTTTCCTGGAGATGGCATTTTGACTGGGAGATCAGAGGAATCTGAGGGGAACTGTGTGATGCGTGGCAGAAGGAAGACGCATTTGTTCATTAGAGGTGAAAGGTGGTTAAGTCATGGTTCCGTTTAACAACATAATTAAGGTAAGTGTTGATTTAATTAATTAATTAATTATGGCTATTATATAAACCGAGAACAATATAAAATAATAACAGTTGGTTATTTTTGTGGTGAAGTTATCACAGTATATGAAGCACAACAATGCACGACTAGGGAAGGGACTTGAGTGTGTAATTTAAGGAAGGAGATGGAACAAAATGGATTAGGTAATTTAATTGGTTTATTAATTTATATAATTAAGTAAACATTAATTATATAAATGATTAAATGCATAAAAACATGTTTCTTTAATATATGAGGTCCGATTGGGATAAACAAGTAACAATGGATTCGTAGCTGCAAATTGAACGAGTTGGAGTTAACAATTTTTTTTAGATTTAATCGAACATTGTTCAATTTAAATTTGAAAAGAAACTGGAATGGATTGCAATTAAAAACACGGTGAGTTAATCTCTCTCGATTTTTATTAATTAAAAATAATTGTTTATTGATTGATTGGATTCGTTTAAATATTTTTGTGGCTATTCTATACATTTATTAGTTATATAGGATTGGAGTTTGTGGCTATTATATATATATATATATATATATATATATATATTGGGGTATGGATATTTCCCGCAGTATCATTAGCGGATGCCCATAGTATCATTAGCGGATTACCCTATGCGCCCCACGCTATGATAGTGGATGACCTTCTATACCGCGATATCCTTCCTCGAAGCATGATGGGTATTATTTATGTTGGCTAACGTCTGTGGATGTAGGAAAACAGGTTGGAGGGATCCAACTGGGTTCCTCAAAAATATTATTATTTGTTTGTTTCATATATATTATCATATATGATGTGTTAGAAAACCTGTGATTGATAACTGAGTGTTTTGAGGTGTTTAAATATCACTGGGCTTGAATATTGATTTATAAAAATATCGTAAAAAGGAATCTGGAGATTTAAAAGGGAAATCTATTTTTTCTAAAAATAGAATTCGAATTTCGAATGGAGTAGAAATATTAACTTGTTTTGAATAAATAAAACAAGTATTGAATTTATAAACGATGTTTACGAATTAAATAATACAGGAAATCAAAGTGATGAATTTATAAACGATGTTTATAAATTTAATAATGCAGGAAATTGAAGTAAATTTATAAATGGTGTTTATAAATAAAAATGGAATGATTTTCATTGGATAATGCAGAGAATTAAAGTAAATTTAAAAACGGTGTTTATAACTGAAATGGAAAAATTATCATTTGGACAATTTAAATATTTACATTTCAAAAATGAATTTAAATTGAGGATTGGGAATCATGTTAATAAGGAACGAGGAAATTATTCCAATGGTTGGAATGAGAATTTAATTAAAATAAATCAGTATGGATTTATGGTTTGAACTCGATTAGATCGAATTGATTTAAATAAATATTTTCAGAAAAAGAAAAATATTTGGATTGTATTAAATAGAAGTTAAATTTTAAATATGAAAATAAATTCACTATATATATAATTTATTATAAATAAAGTATTCTAAACATAGAAATTTGGTTTCAAATGGGTTTAGAAATGGAACTTGTTTAATGTATAAAACAAGGAAGAAAACTTATAAACGATGTTTATAAAGTGGAATAATTATCATGGGATAAATGTGGAATTATGAATTCAAGTATGAGTTTGAAAGTAAATTGGAAATCATTTCGAAAAGGGAACGACGGTTTTTATTTCGGAATTTGGAATATAAACTGAAGTGGAAAAATCCAAAGGATATATATTTAGAATTCAATTTCATGAATTCTATATAATAATTTATTTCTAATGGAAGTAGAAAATAATAACAGAAATGGAGTTGTAATTGAATTGATAACTAAGTAAGGAAAACCGACGATTAGAGATAATCGAAAATATTAAGTTGGATTTGAAAACTGGATTTAATATATATATAATATTAGAAGGGAGTCGAAATTAATTATAAACGAAGTTTAAACATTTATATTTAAATATAAATAAAGCGAAACTCTCCGCAGCGCGGCAGTTCGTAATTTGGCATTTCGAATTTCAATTGAGTATACAAAACTTAATTTAAGTCGGAATTCTGTGAAACAAGAATCGTCAGGACCGATTGAATAATAGTTTTCTAATGGAAGATAAAAATCTGGATTTCGTCATATAGGTTTTGAGTTATGTCAAAAACAAAATTTCAGAGAAACAACGCCATTAAATAAATAAAAGGATTTTAAGTAAATAAAATCCGAATTTCCATTAGAAAAATCCAGACTTGAGTTGCAAAATAAATACGAACTCAAGCTGTGTAAATGAAATGATTTTTGAAACAAAAATCAGATTTTTAATTGATGAATAGAATTAACTAATTTGAAGAAAAAAAATTAGTTAATGGAATTTTAAATCGAAATTGGACTTTGGATCAGAAAAGGGGTTTGTATATTCATATTCGAAATCGAATATGAAACTTGAATTAGAAATGGCATTCGATTGTTTTATAAACAAATATATATATATATATATATATATATATATATATATATTTGAATGTGATATGTTCAAATAAAAAGTGAAATAGGCAAAAGAGCTAATTAAAGAATAAATTAGCGAATTGAGTTAGAATGGCCAGATTGAGTTGGAATAAATTAGTAACAGATGTATATGAGTTTGACAGGCATGAGATAAAGTGTATGAAGATTATAAATTGTGTGCCCAACAAAAAGGTACACGTTTAAATTCCATATGAGATTTTATGCGCCGAATCGGCAAGCCACTTGGCTTTTTGATTTTCTTTTTGAATGGAAAGGGTCCAGAGAGGCGTTTTGTAGTTGTACCAGGTGACCTGTACAAAGGAGGTTATGGCGAAATTTTCCGTAAATTTAAGGAGTTAGATTATTTTTAAGAAAATTGGATAACTAGAAATCAATGTATCGGTATATATAGAATTCGATAAGGAAACGAACTTAAAAATATAATACTATAAACAAAAAGGAAATCTATAATTAAATCTGGTAAAATTAGAAAGAGAAACATATACGGCTTTAAAAATGAATAATTGGTTTTTATGAAGTTGATTATTCAAGATAAGTGGTCTTGTCCGTTTTGAAGTTAAGGATGTTATCAGTCAAGGTCTGAGAGGTAGTTATACCCCAACTTGATTGATTTCATTTTTAACCGATAAATAGCAAGATCCAGTCACAAAGAGAAATATTTGAATAAGAGTTAGTTGAATGCAGTATTTTGGGTTGTTTGCAACGATGTTTTACACAACAATCGATTTAACCCAAGTAAGTGGAATTTTGGAAATATAAAGATAAATTTTCCTAAGTATTGAAATAAATGAATGGTCAGGGAAGAGATAAGTGATTGGAGCGTTTTCCAATTATAAATAGAATATATTTTCTAAGTATAGAAAATAAAAGAAGGCGATATATGGAAATGTTTTCCAAATAGCGTAAGAGGCCAAGATGATTATCGAAAACGTCATGTTAAGGAATATGGATAAGGAAATGGAGAAGTGTTTTAATTGATAAAATATTAATTAAAAGGCCCAATGATTTGGTTGATGCATTGAATAAATGTTTGTTTTTCTTCGATAGTTAAATAACCAACTACCGAAGTGTTTGCCAATATCGTTGTCAATATGAAGAGACCCGTTGGATTATTATCCCAGAACCACTCCGTATTGGCAGTAGCGTTGCGAATCAGATTATATGAAGATAATCAGAGACGGAGTAGAGTGCAAGCGCTTTTTCTATTAATGGAAATTGTGCCTTCAGTTTAATTCAATCCCAAAACGAACATATATGGATGAATGTCTGACAGAATATTTCCAATGATTGCATATGTTGTTCTGTACAAATATTTATGGTAGCGGAGAATTCAATCTCTTAGCATAATATCCAGAATATATTTGTTCAAATGAATTAATGATTAATGGATCTGACAATGTGGCATTCAAAGTCACTACAACAAAAAGACCTTTTTATGACGTTTGAAAACCGTCATAAAAACTTTCTATGATGATTCTATAAACGCCATATATCAACATGTTATTATAAGTCTGGTAGATATTATGACATGTAGTTCTTGCAATAGAAAGCGTACTTCTGTTGCAATCTTAAATAGTCCATATTAGTGCAACTTCTTTTCTATAGCTTGTGATGCATGTTATGGAAAGTTTTTATGACACATCCACATGCTATGAAAAGTTTTTATGACACATCAAAACACGTTATGGAAAATTCACTACTACCTACTATAGCATTATTTTGTTGCTATAAAAAACAATCAAAACATTTATTGCAATATTTTGTTGTCATAACATTCAAAGTTTACAACTTCTAATTTTAATAATATATTATAACAATTCAAAAAAAAAAATTGTCACATTAATCCAAGTACACAAATCGAGTCCTAAGCCAAATCACAATATATATAGACATATATATACACACACACATACACCCCAATAATATTTCATACATAATAAATTCAAACATAAACATTAGCAATACATATGACTATAGCAAACCAAAACGATACATACTAAAAATATTAATGGACGTTGACAAGCATAACCGATTTGAAGAACAAAGAGTGTGACATCATATATCAGCCCCGAAACCGTCATACAACATCTATCAAGAAGAACCATAAACATACGTATATTAGTGAGTGTATACAAGTATGTATAATTACAAAAGACACATTGGCCAAAGACAAAAGGAACAAAAAAAATAACAGATATGAGCAACATATCATTTTTCAGTTTCCAATTCTTCTACCAAAACAGATAATGACCACATGATTATTTCTCATTGATCCCAACTTAGATCAGGTTAAATGATCTAAATTTGAAATTCTGGAAAATGGATGCAACTAAAAAATTAGTGAGTACACTCGCTGAACCAATTAGAACGGATACTAACACAGTAAAAGTGACCAGATTGAACTATGCTGGAAATTTAGTCCAAGCAAAATATGATTTCTTGTATCCTACTACAGTACATGGCATAAACTATGATGGTGACCATACTGATACTCAAATATCATGTGTGTAAACCCAAGCTATGTTCAAATTGTACATAGTATACGGACATAACAACACTAAAAATTGACAATGCTAATAGGATATTACAAGCATAAGAGTAAGCATTAGGGCAACAGACTTGAAGAAGAAAAGCGTGGAAGGGGGGCTTCGCTTACACTGTTGAGGACTGCCAATGATCCAGTGCAAAAGTGCATCAGTGGTCCAAATATAGTGCAAGAGATTTTGCATGCTACCATTCGATTGCCTCTTGTTTTCACTGAAATTATGTTGGACTTACCAGGTTCAAATCGTCCAAGTAAGCAACATTAGTGTAGTTGCTCTCGCCACAACTACCATTGTAGTAATGACATCTGCAAAAAATGAAAATGAGTAAAGACTTTAGTAAACAAAACATCCTGCAAGGAACTCATCAATTCAAGGACATTTTTTATCGTAAAAGCAACACCCACGACATTGGCAAAAAACATAACCTTAGTCAAACAGGTAATTGAGAGAAAGTCACAATAATTGAAGTTAATAACCATATCACCTATGTTTAGAGATAATCCACCTTGAGCGGTTCAAGAACTTGAATGGAAGCCTAGGAAGGCATGATACAACCTCCAATAACAATAAAATTATAAGGATTGTTATGAAAGAATGATTGTTGGACTAACAAGCAACCCCTACAAAAGGAATATTACATAAAAAACAGATGCCAGTTATTTTAGTAAGTAATTGAGAGATAGATAAAGTAAGAAAATGTACTTTGCTTCATGTTGCCTTAAAATTATATCAAGAACCCATAGTGCTTCCTGAGATTTTTCACTCTCCTCACCTCTTAAAGCCAAAGAAATTGTCTGCACTGGAATTTTTGTTGAAAAATTAAGCTCCACTTTGATTGTCTTTGTCTGACAAGGACGCCTCATGTGCTTTCATTTACTTTCAATTGGACTTTGGTTTACATGACATTGAGTAGCGGTCTTGCCAAAAATATAGGACATTCATAAGTTACTTAATCATTCAATGGCAAAATAAGGAAAAGAACATAAATGGTTTGGTGTTCAACTAAATAATGCATGCCTGATGCATGTAAAGGATGCAAGTCGCAGGTAATAGCATGGGTCATGAACAATGTAGTAGCCTACGTAATGATTCATAGGCCCATGAAAACACCAAAAGACATATATAGGGACATGCTTATGTTTTTATCACTCACAATCATGATGTCGCTCATATCTACAGACATGTACAATTCTGACTCATGCACATATAGGCATAGGAACCCCCATAGTTGAACTTTACCACACACTTAAAAAAAAATGGCACACACTCATGCACATAGGCAATACACTGAGCAGCTTCTGCATTGCAGCAGCAGTCCTACTGTTGTTGTTGTTTGCAACAGCTAGTTGTTTCAATGATAGTCCCTATATCTGTCACATGGTTTGTTGTACTTGTTGAACTTGAATTTTTTCTCAAAGGGCTATTTAGCATTCTTAGTAGTTTCTCAATGGGATTTTTAGATATTACACTCTTCATAACTATTTTTGCCTATGTTGGAAACAAAATTTCAATATATCATTTACTAACAAACAAAAAGCATCACTTACTTGGCCTATCAAAATTTATCAGCAACTAATAAAAATTTATCAGAAATAAACATAAGAGATGAAAGAAAAATTCTAATGATTCATTACTTACCACCGTTGAGATCATTAACATCATGTATTATAGAAGTGATGGTTTCAAGCATTGCATTTTGAACCATGAACCAAGCTTTGGCTCTTCAGGCTGTCCCTTTGTATTGACATCTCCACTGCATGCCTTTGCTATAGCCTGAAACTTGTCATTATCGATCTTCGTAATTCAAAAATCTCCAGTGTGCCTTAATGGTGGCACATGCTCCATTCAAATGTGAGTCCTCTTTATGATGATCTACAATTATTTAACAGGTTTGAAACACAACTGTGGACAATAATTTTAACAACGTTGGGGACTGATTTCCCTGATTAGTTGTAAACTCAATTCAAATTTTTTATTCCGTATAGTTCATAGCCATGACCAATCCCATTTTTTCCACTAGTCTACTTCCCACACCTAGTTGTTCCATCTTTTATATCGAACAAATGAGAACTAACCATACTCCTTTCATATTGCCTGCTAATATTATAGAAGCATGTTAAAAATACATTACATTTCAAATGTTCAAGATGTATTCATATTAAATAAGTTTGACAGCCAGTTTAAGTATAAAATGATCTAATAGGTTGTATGTATGAAATTATAATGAACAGTATTCTCTAGTTGCCGCACCCAAATCTTCATTGTACAAAATAACACTACAAGTGTTATGTACATTTGTTAATAATTGTATGGTATCAACAATCAAGAAAAAATGTTCTTCTTCTTGTTTGTACAAGATAAAAAGAAAAAAAAGAAATAGTAATAGTATTTGCAGCTCAAACCACCACGAGATTGCCTTAAAATAATTAGTGCACCAAAAGATATATAAAAAAACATTGATTTAGTTCTCCCTTTACTAGTAGCCTAACAACATATACAATGCAGTAGTTTGATTCTCTAATTACAAAATAGTTATATTCATGTGATGTAAATGTTTAATTGTAGTATTAAAACAAGAAATGGCAGAATCGGCAGGATAGATACCAAATTTTATATTAGTTATATAATAACTGAACAAGGAAACATAAATATAAACACGCTAGTTATAGGTTCTTACATCACTTTTATGTACTTTAATTGTTTACTGTTAGACAAAACTGGAAACCTGCCTATGCTATATATAAGTTTTAATTAAAATATTTAGATTCGCACAGGATAAGCGCTAATCATCTACATGTAAAAGGGGGAGATGAGGAGAACATGCTAATTTGCTAAGTAAATTTTTGATTCTTGAGAGCTGCAGATAGTACCTGTTATTCCTCTCCTGGATGAGTTCCTTTGAAACGGTATGTCCTCTGCTAAAATAATTATCCAGGGAAGGGAATGCTGAAAAGGAAAAAACAAATTTCGTTAATAATAATAATAATAAACCCTTCTAAAATTGGATGCTTGGGTAAGCCGTAGCATATAATTTACAAACAAATCTAATATAGTTGCCTTGCAAACAAAAAATTATGATCCGACCACGAAGTTTTAAAAAATACTCTTACATATCTTTAGTATTATACATCAGTTATGTGACGATCCCAAAACCCCGTACCACGGTGTTAAGGATAATCATTGGAATATAACACATTAATCATCATTAGCAGAGTACAGATAATAGCATAAACAAGAAATAGAATAATTCACACAAATATGACAGCGGAATCATATATATATATATATATATATCACCACATCAGAGGGCACAGTGCAGGATACTACTTAGTGCATAATAATACATAATCAGTCAACATCGCCAATGGTGGAATCATAATACATAAAGGGTACATAAACTAAACATCAGTCTACATCGCCTGTGGCGGAATCATAATACATATACAATAATGGCGGAAAAGTCACAATCATCACAATGTAGTCAAGCCTCGCCATAAGCCAAAAGCGCACCTCTACTGCGGTGCCATGCCCAAAATATGTCAGCTACCTGTAACTAGGCAGCCTGTGTGAAAATAAGGGCACCCGAGTTTGCAAGGTGAAACAAACTACGAGTCAGTCATGGGACTGGTATGAAAAATCTACTTAACTTAAATAACAACAATAATAAGGCAAATCAAAGGACCACACCACTTTCGCAGAACGGGTTTACTCCAATGAGTGCTAGTGCATGAAATAAAGTAAACGGTTAAATCATCGCAATGCTTTTTATCAAAATGAAGCCATTATAAGACTCAGGTCCCATCACACAATGCAACGCAACCCGGAGGATAGAGTTTTACCTTATAATGGCCAAAAATGCTTCATACGTATAAAATGAAAGTGTTTGATATTATTACTAGTGCATATATGTTTCAAAAGCAATTTCAATCATAAATATCAATCATAGGTGGCCTAAATGACCCATACCACTATGTCGCCATACTAGTAATACAATCACATTCGCAATTTCGTATTGGAAATTGGATTCCATCATGAGTCGAGGCAAGGGGCAAGCTCCTCTCTGTTCGAGACACTCTAGCAAATGTCCCAGGACCGCATACAACAATCCCTGGATCCTCCAAGGCCGTTCCTCTCTTACTTTTGAGGATTAGTTATTCCTGAACACACGTTTCCCGGTCCTTACAGACCTATAATTGAGGCACCTCGCATTCTAACAACCACACAGATGAAAAGTATATATAATGTCAGGGCTGGTAGGTCACTGACACCACCTTAGCTAGAAAGAAACGTCGTGCACTCCTTGGGTCCTTCTCCCGTTTTTGACTCATACCGGGGTGTGAGGCTCGCGAATCCACGCTATACACAAAGCTACGTCACACAGACCATGCTTTGATCATCAACCACAAGACTTTGCTTTGCAACAGAAGCCTTGATCATATGCCACTTAGGCGTGCCACACAGGCAATCCACTCCATGCGACTGATTTCTATCTATATATAACCTCTGAGCTCGTATGTCTCAGAGAAGGGTGTTAAGCAAGAGAATAAATTCTCCACCACCAAACAGATATATATTTAATAGAGATCAATCAGCACAGAACAAAATCCAATGTCAGACACACAGTCCATTTACAAGTTCGTTCTGGGTTTGAACGAAGCCGAAGGCACCAAATTCCTCGCTTATCTGTACAATCAACAATACGTCTGGACGGCTGCTACTTCAGCTCCTTCAAGGTAGCTACTCCAATCATGAGCATCAGTAGCGCCAATCCATCCAATGTGAAGATCGTCGGTCTTCAACCGTCTTCAACTCTTCAACTTCTCATCGTCGATCAATTATTTGAAATGAGAATAAACTCGGCCTTTTCAAATAATCCACGTATATTTAGATTTTCAAATCAATTCATCACATGGTTAAATCACTCAACATTCGCATTTTAGTTCCTTAGTATAGTTTTCATGTTAAATGCATTCAACCATCACATATCAAGCAAACCAAGAAAAATCGGTTTATTTCCATTCTATATCACCAATAATATTTTTCAACGATATATCGCCATTTTTTATTTATTTAAAAACGGCCATATTCAATTAAACGACATTTCAGGTCGTGCCGAAGCACTGGCGCTGTTTTTCACTAAATTTGTTTTACACATATATGAAAATCTAACCGTTGGATCTTCACAAATTTTATATCATTAGAAAGATCATTTCAAAACGAATCCAACGGTTTCAGTTTTGGGAAAATCCGACGGTCGGATCTCCCACACTAGTAGTTTGAAATCACGGTTTCAAATTACGAATTGCAGCGTCGTTATTCGATTTAATTTAATTATATTTATATATAAATATAATCGATTCTGGCGCTGTTTTTCTTAAGATTTTAATTAAACATTCCAGACAATCCAACCGTCGGATCTTTACAAAGTTGGTGCCGTTGGAAAGATATTTCCAAGGCGGACACAACGGTTGCGGTTTCGGGAAAATCCAATGGTCGGATCTCCCGCACTAGTCATTTGAAAACACGGTTTCAAAACACGAACTGCACGGCCACGATTCGTTTTAATTTTATTTATATTTATATAAATATAGTTCATTCGAAAATTCCTATATCGTTTTCACTTCAAATATTTCACTAACGCCTTTAAATTTTGGAAAATTTCGCCATAACCTCCTTTGTACGGGAGAGGCTGGGAAAATTCCCAAGTAGCCACACGGGCATCTCATCTCAAAAAGAAAAAGAAAAGCCAAACGGCTAGCCAATAGGCTCATAAAATCATCACCCAAATAAAACAGTAAACATGCACCTATTTGTCGGACACACAATTTTATTCCTCTTCTCTAGCCTCTTTGCTATAACCTGTTCAATAGATATGCATGTACATATATGCAATTTTCATCACTTATTATTTTCTATTCAATTTCATTTTCGATTCACTTTGGTTTAAAGCCACAATTCATTCCAATGTTGCATATATAGGCAAAAAATCACATCATTAGCTAATTAATGAATATTTCAACTCATGCATATTTATTTGAACAAGTGGTTATTTTTAACCTTCATTTCAAAAATGATAATTTTGGTGAACTAAAATATGTTACAACACATGACTACTTTATTTAGTTCCTACGCATGTTAAAACAATATTCCTTTCACAAATATTTATTTCAACGCTCGCATATATTTTTAACAAATCACATATATGATAAAAACGGTATTTTCATCATCTAAAATATCTATTCAACACATGCATGTTTTTAACACTTCATAGTTTCAATAAAAATGTAATTTTTATTGTTCAATCTTTTGTTCAACACATGAATTTCATTTTCACACATCACTTCTCAACACATGAGCATTTCCACACATGGATATTTTATATAGTTTGTTCATATAAGAAAGATGAAATTTTTATTGTTGAAACAATTTATATATAAGGTGAATATTTTACATACTTCATATATATTGTAAAAATGTGATTTTTATTGTTTAAACACTTTATTCATTCACACATGAATTTCATTTTCACACATCACTTCTCAACACATGAGCATTTCCACACATGGATATAGTTTCAACACATGACTTTAGTTTTAACGTACGAAAATAATTTCAACATATGAAAATAATTCTAACACATGAATATTATTCAAAATTTCGGCAGCATAACGGCAGAGTAGTTAAAACCGGCACCGTCCCTAGTACGGCTCCTCGCTCTACCTTAAAACCTCGCGGTTTTTGACAATGGGGATTTCATGTATCTAGTTCGCACGCATGCGGCATGTTTTATTTTCATTTCCACAATTATTTCCAATTTGTTTCTATCGCCAATGGGTGTTTTTCAACCACAACCAATCAATATCAACAACAAACAATTATTCAACCATTTGAATTTTTCACCCAATTTTTCACACCAATTCACAACAATAAATATCGTCCATGGTTTGTGGACGAGGGGAGTATATATATATATTCTATATTTAACTTGCATTTCAACACACATATCATTTATATAGTGCATGTATAATTCATATTTCGCTCATATAGCTTACACAACGCATGTACATGAGGTATACAACACGTGTATAATTTATATTTCACTTATACAATTTATACATGACATTTTCCATTCACATTTCATTTAATTTAGATTTCTCACATTGGTTTTCGGAGTGCTAAAAATCGTAGATGGCTCAGAAAAATCTGCGGTCTCTTCTATATGGTAGAGAGCCTCCTTGCGGTCACAATGTTTCCTGTTTCATCAAATTTCGTCAACACACCATAAAGATATGATTTTTCAAAGTTTTAATATGATAAAGGTCTCACGTTTCTTTGTTTGTTCGAACTAGGGTTCGGATTTTTTAGAAAATCCGCGATGCTCCGATCAGTGGGTAGGACGTGAAAGAGGGGAGCGAGGCGGTCCTGTCGGTGGTCGGAGGAGCAGGTGCGATCGCCTCTGGCGATCGTGGCATCGACGTGAAGTTGGCGACTTCCTGGGCGTCGTTCTCGACGCTGGCGAAGGGAGAAATGGGGGGCGGGTTGGTCGGATTTGAAGAGGGAGGCGGGCGCCGTCGTGTCAGGGTGGTGGCGGAGGTCAACGTTGGCGGAGGCGATCGGAAATTGGGTGGGAAGCGTGGAGCAGTTTGCGTCGTCGAGAGCTGATAGGCGGCTAGGGTTTTCTGTGATTTTTTATTTTATTTTAATGAATGGAGAATTTTGATTGGCCCGTGGGTTTTATTAAAATTTATAGTACTGTTTCTCCACACGGACACCAATTCAAACCCAACGACTGTCGCCCCTAGCTAAATGCCCCTATCCCGGACACAATGGGATATGTTTTGTTGGCCAATTCGACTGATACAGTCAGTTATTTTTCAAATTAAAATATAAAACATTTTATATTCAATTTGAACGTACATTTCAATTTGCCAAGGCCACAAACTGATTCGAAAAATTCCAGAAAAATAAATCTGGCTATGTTTTGACTCTACGGTCCCAACAAAACTAGTTTCGTCGAATTCTGAGCTCGTTTGAAAAATGGCCATTTTCTGGCCGATCCAACTTAACAGAAATTTACCAAACACATTTTCTTTTGCCACGCTCACATACTAGCTTCAAAAATTATGAAATTTGAAACCTAGCAATAGTTTGACATCTCGGATGCCTATTTTCAAGGGCTATATATTATATATAGCGACCTTTCTAAAAATTCATTTGGCCATAACTTTTGATTCCGGCTATAAACTTCGATTTTTCAGATTTGTTAGAAAGGTATTCATAAACAGATTTAAATATTTTTGGTTTCACTAAAATCCGTTATATTTTCCACCTGGCACAGTCAGTCAAAGTTTGAATTCAAATTTTCAAATTGCCACACTATTTCTAATTCATCATTTTATTGAAATCTTCTATTTCAATTGTTCAAATTACATTGAAATAACCAATTTAAAAATTTTAAATTGGCTCGTATTTTCCGGGTTGTTACAATCTCCCCCACTTATAACTTTTCGTCCCCGAAAAGGAAACAACAGTAAAGTAGGAAACAAAATGTAAATGCAAAGTATTGTGAAGGTACCTTACACCGGAGTTAGTCAGAGATGTCCACTCTGCATTTGGGGTAGGCTTGCTTAATGCTTTCCTCAGTCTCCCAAGTACAGTCTCTAGGATCATTGCTCCACTGCACTTTAACTAAATGAACCTTTTTGCTCCTCAGCTCTTTAGTTTCTTTGCCAACAATCTTTATTGGCTCTCTTCTGACTGTTAATTCTGGAGTGATTTCTATATCCTGTTGCGCTGCTTCTTCTGCAACAAGATCCGGATCATGCACATGTCTTCTAAGTTGAGATACGTGAAGCACATCATGCACCCCAGGCAACCAATCAGGTAATTGAACCCTATAAGCAAGAGTTCCAATTCGTTCAAGTATAGGAAAGGGACCAATAAACCTGAGTGCTAACTTCCCAGTTTTACCGAATCGGATCACTCCTCTCATCGGAGAAACTTTCAAATAAACATGATCACCAACAGCAAATGTTAAATCTCTTCTTCTGGAATCTGCATAACTTTTCTGTCGGCTTCGTGCGGTTTTCAATCTCTTCTTGATGAAATCGACTTTATCAGATGCTTCTCGAATCATATCGGGTCCTAACACAAGTCTGTTGCCAGGTTCTACCCAACATGCCGGAGATCTGCACGGTCTGCCATACAATGCTTCAAATGGCGACATTCTCAAACTTGCTTGATAGCTATTGTTATATGAGAATTCTGCCAAATGCAAGTGATCTTCCCATGACCCGCTAAAATCAATAATACAAGCCCGTAGTAGATCTTCTAGAATTCTATTCACACGCTCAGTTTGGCCATCTCTCTGAGGGTGATAAGCGGTGCTCATGTTCAGTTTTGTTCCCAATTCTGTTTGGAATGCCTCCCAGAATTTGCTAGCAAAAATTGGGTCTCTATCACTGACTATGCCGATGGGAATTCCATGCAGCTTAACAATTTCTTTGAAATATATCTGTGCTAGACTTTGAGCGGTTCTATTGGATCTGACAGGTATGAAATGGGCAGTCTTCGTGAAGCGATCTACGATTACCCAAATACTGTCATTACCTTTCTTGGTTCGACGCAAACCATCTATGAAATCCATGGAAATCTGTTCCCATTTCCAACCTGGGACTTCCAACGGTTGCAACAATCCTGCTAGCTTTTGTTGGTTGCTCTTGACTAATTGACAAGTAGGGCATCTGCTAACATATAAAGAAATGTCCCTCTTCATTGCCTTCCACCAGAAAGTGCTCTTGATATCGTTGTACATTTTGCTCACTCCGGGATGAATGCAAAGCTTGGATTTATGGCATTCATCTAGCACCTCTCTTTTGAGCTCAAGGATATCGGGTACACAAATTCTCCCTTTTAACCTCAGAACTCCCTCACTATCCACTTGGAAATTAGAGCTTCCGCCTTCATGAATTCTTCTGATCATCTCTTTAACAAAATTGTCGTTTTTCTGTTGCACAGAGATTTTGTCATTCAATGAAGACGTAACGATAAAACTGGTAATGATTTCAGTCTTTCTACTGAGCGCATCAGCTACTACGTTAGCCTTTCCCGGCGTATACAGAATATCCAGATCATACGCGGCAAGAAATTCTAGCCGACGCTGCTGTCTCAAGTTCAGATCTTTCTGGGTGAACAAATACTTTAGTGATTGATGGTCAGTAAACAGTTTGAATTTCTCACCCAACAAGTAATGCCTCCAGATTTTCAAAGCAAAAACGATAGCTAACAACTCAAGATCATGAGTTACATAATTCTTCTCATGCGGTTTTAGCTGGCGGCTTGGATAAGCGACTACTTGGCCTCTTTGCATTAACACTGCACCAAGGCCTCTAATAGAAGCATCTGTCCAAACCGTCAAATTTTGATTGTCATCGATAATGGTTAACACTGGAGCAGTTGTCAGTTTCGATTTCAATTCCTGGAAAGCTTCCTCACAGTCGGAAGTCCACTTAAACTTCTCATGCTTCTTTGTAAGCTTCGTTAATGGACCGGATATCTTCAAAAAATACTTAACGAATTTTCGATAATAACTAGCCAACCCCATAAAACTTCTAACCACTGTGGGTGTGGTAGGCTATTTCCAATCTTGAATTGTTGTAATTTTACTCGGATCTACAGAAATCCCTTCCTTTGACACGTCATGGACAAGGAACTTCACTTCTTCTTGCCAGAAGACACACTTAGAGAATTTGGCTTTGAAGACGTTCTTTCTCAGAATCTCCAATACTTGTTCTAAAGGTCTTTCATGCTCGGGTTTTAATTTGGAGTAGATTAAAATATCATCGATGAATACGAGGACAAATTTATTTAGTACTCCCCTGAACACTCTATTCATTAGATCAACGAAGTATGCTGGAGCATTGCATAGGCCGAACAACATTACTAACCATTCATAAAATATGTCTGGACCTCTGAAAGATATCAAAGGAACACACTCTTCTGCAATTCTCAATTGATGGAAACCTGTAGCTAGGTCCATTCTGGAAAATACTCTCGCCCCATTTAATTGGTCTAGCAGATCATCGATACAGGGTAATGGGTATTTGTTTTTGAGCGTCTGTTTGTTGAGGTCTCGGTAATCAACACACAATCGAAGAGTACCGTCTGACTTTGGGACAAACACTACAGCTGCACCCCAACTAGAAAAGCTAGGTCTGATTAGACCCTTCCATAGCAGGTGGCGAGTTTGATCGCCCAATTCTTCCTTTTCCTTTGGAGTCATTCTTCTAATTGGATGAACCACTGGTCTGGCATTAGGAATCAGATCGATTCTAAATTCTATTTCTCTTTGCGGAGGTAAGCTTTCAACTTCTTTAAACACATCCGCATAGTTTCTAACTATAGGAATCTTTTCTAAGGAAGTGGGGATAACTTCTAACGCAGACCGAAATTCTTCTCTATCCAGATCCGAACCATGACAGGGTATAAATATATGTCCTAGCTTTGTTCGAATCTTTACTACCCTTTCCGCACATTTTACTTCAGCTTCGTATTCCATTAACCAATCTAGCCCGAGAATGACACCATACTCAGGAAAATCCATGGTGATCAAATTGAAAGAAAATTTGTAGAAAGAATAAGAGATTAGCACTCTACAATATGAGCTGAGAATAATAGAACCCCCTATCGGATTATGAACTTTAACCGATTCTTTGAGCTTTCTTCATTTTAACTTTAATTTGTGCACTGTGTTACTAGCAATAAAACTACGTGATACACCCATGTCAAACAATACAGAAACAGGAATATTTTTAATTGTAAGGGTACCTCCCAAAACATCAGGTTTACCTGAGCAACTGGCGGGTTCGGCCCATCATATACGTGAGCTACTACGGCCTTCTTCAGGAAAGGACAGTCCCTGACAAGATGATCTGTCTTGCGACAGTTAAAGCACGAGCGAGGGTTCTGGGAGCCTTGGCTTGAACCTTGAGAATTGGTCCTCTGCCGTTTCGGGGCTGTGCAAACATTTGAGTAGTGCCCCGCCTTGCCATACTTATAGCAGTTTCCTCTTGGCGGCTTACTGGTTTGTGGATTCGGATGCCGCTTGGCTTGACTCACCTTGATTCGCAGCAGGCTTGCGCTTATTCTCGGCTTGGCTTTTAGCACGATCCTGATCCAGGTGCCTTTGATCTAGGTCTTCATAGTTGCACGCCATCTCCACTAATTCATTAAACCCCAGTTTGATGTGGGCCATTGCCCTATCCTGGTACTTTCGCTTCAGCCCGAGGATGAACCGCTTGTTCTTAGACTTTGCGGTGGCGACGAGTTCGGGAGCATAGCGGGCTAATTGTGTAAATTTGTTCAGATAATCTTGCACTGAGAGATCCCCCTGCTGGAGGTTTGCGAATTCGTCATGCATGCACTCCAGGGCTTGTTTTGGGACATACTTCTCTTTGAATAATTCTTTGAATTCTTCCCATGTTCTGCCAGCATTTCTGTTCCTTGCGGTGAGAGCTTCCCACCATAATTCAGCTTCTTCCTGCATAAGCCAGACACCCATGAAAGCTTTATCTTGATCGCCCAGCCTCAGGCCTCTAAGTATCTTCTCGCATGTTTTTAGCCATGCTAAGGCCTCTATTACAGTGCCCGTACCAGAGAAGGTTTTGCCTCCTAGGTTCTTGTACCTTTTAGCCATGCGGTCCAGCTCGAATTGTTGAGTGGCCGGGGGTTGTATTAAAGGTCCATCTTCTGCTGGGACTTCACCACGTCCTCTGCCACGGCCAGCTCGGCCTCCTCTACCAGCGGCTGCTCGGGTAGCCATTGTTCAAGTTCTGTATAAGAAAGAAAAGAGTCAACTTACAGAAACGATAATTTTATTGTATGGTAAAGAAGAAGAACTTAAGGAATGATAACGATGGACTAATCAAATTGTTTTTGCTATTCTGCTTAGCTCATTCTAGGACATTACTAGTCCTATCTCTAATGAGCTACTCGCCTTAGAATACTACTGATTCTATTCTGACGAAGTGTTTAATGTGTTAAATTCCGGAACTAAGGTTAACCAAAGCTCTGATACCAGCTGTGACGATCCCAAAACCCCGTACCACGGTGTTAAGGATAATCATTGGAATATAACACATTAATCATCATTAGCAGAGTACAGATAATAGCATAAACAAGAAATAGAATAATTCACACAAATATGACAGCGGAATCATATATATATATATATCACCACATCAGAGGGCACAGTGCAGGATACTACTTAGTGCATAATAATACATAATCAGTCAACATCGCCAATGGCGGAATCATAATGCATAAAGGGTACATAAACTAAACATCAGTCTACATCGCCTGTGGCGGAATCATAATACATATACAATAATGGCGGAAAAGTCACAATCATCACAATGTAGTCAAGCCTCGCCATAAGGCAAAAGCGCACCTCTACTGCGGTGTCATGCCCAAAATAAGTCAGCTACCTGTAATTAGGCTGCCCGTGTGAAAATAAGGGCACCCGAGTTTGCAAGGTGAAACAAACTACGAGTCAGTCATGGGACTGGTATGAGAAATCTACTTAACTTACTAAACAACAATAATAAGGCAAATCAAAGGACCACGCCACTTTCGCGGAACGGGTTTACTCCAATGAGTGCTAGTGCATAAAATAAAGTAAATGGTTAAATCATCGCAATGCTTTTTATCAAAATGAAGCCATTATAAGACTCAGGTCCCGTCACACAATGCAACGCAAGCCAGCGGATAGAGTTTTACCTTATAATGGCCAAAAATGCTTCATACGTATAAAACGAAAGTGTTTGATATTATTACTAGTGCATATATGTTTCAAAAGCAATTTCAATCATAAATATCAATCATAGACGGCATAAATGACCCATACCACTATGTCGCCATACTAGTAATACAATCACATTGGCAATTTCATATTGGAAATTGGATTCTATCATGAGTCGAGGCAAGGGGCAAGCTCCTCTCCATTCGAGACACACTAGCAAATGTCCCAGGACTGCACACATTAATCCCTGGATCCTCCAAGGCCGGTCCTCTCTTATTTTTGAGGATTAGTTATTCTTGAACACACGTTTCCCGGTCCTTACAGACCTATAATCGAGGCGCCTCGCATTCCAACAACCACACAGGTGAAAAGTATATATAATGTCAGGGCTGGTAGGTCACTGACACCACCTTAGCTAGAAAGAAACGTCGTGCACTCCTTGGGTCCTTCTCCCGTTTTTGACTCATACCGGGGTGTGAGGCTCGCGAATCCACGCTATACACAAAGCTACGTCACACAGACCATGCTTTGATCATCAACCACAAGACTTTGCTTTGCAACAAAAGCCTTGATCATATGCCACTTAGGCGTGCCACACAGGCAATCCACTCCATGCGACTGATTTCTATCTATATATAACCTCTGAGCTCGTATGTCTCAGAGAAGGGCGTTAAGCAAGAGAATAAATTCTCCACCGCCAAACAGATATATATTTAATCGAGATCAATCAGCACAGAAAAAAATCAAATGTCGGACACACAGTCCATTTACAAGTTCGTTCTGGGTTTGAACGAAGCCGGAGGCACCAAATTCCTTGCTTATCTGTACAATCAACAATACATCTGGACGGCTACTACTTCAGCTCCTTCAAGTTAGCTACTCCAATCATGAGCATCAGTAGTGCCCATCCATCCAATGTGAAGATCGTCGGTCTTCTACCGTCTTCAACTCTTCGACTTCTCATCGTCGATTGATTATTTGAAATAAGAATAAACTCGGCCTTTTCAAATAATCCACGTATATTTAGATTTTCAAATCAATTCATCACATGGTTAAATCACTCAACATTCACATTTTAGTTCCTTAGTATAGTTTCATGTTAAATGCATTCAACCATCACATATCAAGCAAACCAAGCAAAATCGGTTTATTTCCATTCTATATCGCCAATAATATTTTTCAACGATATATCGCCATTTTTTATTTATTTAAAAACGGCCATATTCAATTAAACGACATTTCAGGTCGTGCCGAAGCACTGGCGCTGTTTTTCACTAAATTTATTTTACACATATCTGAACATCTAACCGTTGGATCTTCACAAATTCTATATCATTAGAAAGATCATTTCAAAACGAATCCAACGGTTTCAGTTTTGGGAAAATCCGACGGTCGGATCTCCCACACTAGTCGTTTGAAATCACGGTTTCAAATTACGAACTGCAGTGTCGTTATTCGATTTAATTTAATTATATTTATATTTATATTTATATATAATCGATTCTGGCGCTGTTTTTCTTCAGATTTTAATTAAACATTCCAGACAATCCAACCGTCGGATCTTTACAAAGTTGGTGTCGTTGGAAAGATATTTCCAAGGCGGACCCAATGGTTGCAGTTTCGGGAAAATCCAATGGTCGGATCTCCCGCACTAGTCGTTTGAAAACACGGTTTCAAAACACGAACTGCACGGCCACGATTCGTTTTATTTTTATTTATATTTATATATTTATATAAATATAGTTCATTCGAAAATTCCTATATCGTTTTCACTTCAAATATTTCACTAACGCCTTTAAATTTTGGAAAATTTCGCCATAACCTCCTTTGTACGGGAGGGGATGGGAAAATTCCCAAGTAGCCACACGGGCGTCTCATCTCAAAAAGAAAAAGAAAAGCCAAGCGGCTAGCCAATAGGCTCATAAAATCATTACCCAAACAAAACAGTAAACATGTACCTATTTGTCGGGCACACAATTTTATTCCTCTTCTCTAGCCTCTTTGCTATAACCTGTTCAATAGATATGCATGTACATATATGCAATTTTCATCACTTATTATATTCTATTCAATTTCATTTTCGATTCACTTTGGTTTAAAGCCACCATTCATTCCAATGTTGCATATATAGGCAAAAAATCACATCATTAGCTAATTAATGAATATTTCAACTCATGCAGATTTATTTGAAAAAGTGGTTATTTTTAACCTTCATTTCAAAAATGATAATTTTGGTGAACTAAAATATGTTACAACACATGACTACTTTATTTAGTTCCTATGCATGTTAAAACAATATTCCTTTCACAAATATTTATTTCAACGCTCGCATATATTTTTAACAAATCACATATATGATAAAAATGGTATTTTCATCATCCAAAATATCTATTCAAAATGTAATTTTTATTGTTCAATCTTTTGTTCAACACATGAATTTCATTTTCACACATCACTTCTCAACACATGAGCATTTCCACACATGGATATTTTATATAGTTTGTTCATACAAGAAAGATGAAATTTTTATTGTTGAAACTATTTATATATAAGGTGAATATTTTACATACTTCATATATATTGTAAAAATGTGATTTTTATTGTTTAAACACTTTATTCATTCACACATGAATTTCATTTTCACACATCACTTCTCAACACATGAGCATTTCCACACATGGATATAGTTTCAACACATGACTTTAGTTTTAACGCACGAAAATAATTTCAACATATGAAAATAATTCTAACACATGAATATTATTCAAAATTTCGGCAGCATAACGGCAGAGTAGTTAAAACCGGCACCGTCCCTAGTACGGCTCCTCGCTCTACCTTAAAACCTCGCAGTTTTTGACAATGGGGATTTCATGCATCTAGTTCGCACGCAGGCGGCATGTTTTATTTTCATTTCCACAATTATTTCCAATTTGTTTCAATCGCCAATGGGTATTTTTCAACCACAACCAATCAATATCAACCACAAACAATTATTCAACCATTTGAATTTTTCACCCAATTTTTCACACCAATTCACAACAATAAATATCGTCCATGGTTTGTGGACGAGGGGAGTATATATATATATATATATATATATAATTTTCTATATTTCACTTGCATTTCGACACACATATCATTTATATAGTGCATGTATAATTCATATTTCGCTCATATAGCTTACACAACGCATGTACATGAGGTATACAACACGTGTATAATTTATATTTCGCTTATACAATTTATACATGACATTTTCCATTCACGTTTCATTTAATTTAGATTTCTCACATTGGTTTTTGGAGTGCTAAAAATCGTAGATGGCTCAGAAAAATCTGCGGTCTCTTCTATGTGGTAGAGAGCCTCCTTGCGGTCACAAAGTTTCCTGTTTCATCGAATTTCATCAACACACCATAAAGATATGATTTTTCAAAGTTTAAATATGATAAAGGTCTCACCTTTCTTTGTTTGTTCGAACTAGGGTTCGGATTTTTCAGAAAATCCGTGAATCGATGCTCCGATCAGAGGGTGGGACGTGAAAGAGGGGAGCAAGGCGGTCCTGTCGGTGGTCGGAGGAGCAGGTGCGATCGCCTCTGGCGATCGTGGCGTCGACGTGAAGTCGGCGACTTCTTGGGCGTCGTTCTCGACGCTGGCGAAGGGAGAAAGGGTGGGGGTTGGTCGGATTTGAAGAGGGAGGCGGGCGCCGTCGTGTCATGGTGGTGGCGGAGGTCAACATTGACGGAGGCGATCGAAAATTGGGTGGGAAGCGTGGAGCAGTTTGCATCGTCGAGAGCTGATAGGCGGCTAGGGTTTTCTGTGATTTTATTTTTATTTTAATGAATGGAGAATTTTGATTGGCCCGTGGGTTTTATTAAATTTTAAAGTACTGTTCCTCCACACGGACACCAATTCAAACCCAACGACTGTCGCCCCTAGCTAAATGCCCCATCCCGGACACAATGGGATATGTTTCGTTAGCCAATTCGACTATTACAGTTAGTTATTTTCCAAATTAAAATATAAAACATTTTATATTTAATTTGAACGTACATTTCAATTTGCCAAGGCCACAAACTGATTCGAAAAATTCCAGAAAAGTAAATCTGGCTATGTTTTGACTCTACGGTCCCAACAAAACTAGTTTCATCGAATTCTGAGCTTGTTTGAAAAATGGCCCTTTTCTGGCCGATCCAATATAACAGAAATTTACCAAACATATTTTCTTTTTCCACGCTCACATACTAGCATCAAAAATTATGAAATTTGAAACCTAGCAATAGTTTGACATCCCGGACCCAACAAAATTGGTTTCGTCGAATTCCGAGGTCGTTTGCAAAATGCCTATTTTCAAGGGCTATATATTCTATATAGCGACCTTTCTGAAAATTCATTTGCCCATAACTTTTGATTCCCGCTATGAAACTTCAATTTTTCAGATTCGTTAGAAAGGTATTCATAAACAGATTTAAATATTTTTGGTTTCACTAAAATCCGTTATATTTTCCACCCGACACAGTCAGTCAAAGTTTGAATTCAAATTTTCAAACTGCCACACTATTTTTAATTCATTATTTTATTGAAATATTCTATTTCAATTGTTCAAATTGCATTGAAATAACCAATTTAAAAATTTTAAATTGGCTCGTATTTTCCGGGTTGTTACAAGTTAAAAATATGATCAATTAATCATATTTTTTATAAATTCAAACCAAATTTCTACACATATTAACAAATCTTAATATTAATTAAAAAAAAATCTAATAAATAGACTTCTTTTATGTCAGCAATATTTATTAACTAACAATACAAATAAAAACAAAAATTTGACGAGCACATTGTACAAACTAGTTAATACATTTGGACATAGTGCAAAAGGTCACATGCTTATTCTTATCCTGCGGAATCGAACTCATATGTCACGTAGCATGTTATAAAATATCTACAGTATGATTTCACGTGTTTCATTATGCTCGTATATTAATAGTTGATTTAAAAACATAAACATTTGATTCGACCACACAAACTTCCAAAATTGCTTTTAGATATTTTTATCTTTCTATATCACTTATAAAATAGGATTTAACGATTAAACAGTTTTTACTACTTTAATCGTAATTCTACAAATATTAAAAAAAAATCACCTAAAAATAGGGTATAACAAATAAACATTATTTACTACATCGTTCTTTATTAATTAATAAAACTAATAAAACTTAAAATTAATACAAAATTAGGTAATGCAACATAGAAATAAATAGTCAAACTAATTACACATGATTCCAATATAAGATATTATGAAATATTCATGTAGGCAAACCATTTTCTCTTGAATATGTTAAAAATATACAATTTATAAAAACATGATTGATACGCAAAGCAAGTTTATGATCAAGTACGAAGCAAGTTTAGCCATCGATGGCCAGTTATCAGAAATTGTATTCCTTCTTTTGTTCTTGTAGTGAATGTTAGTTGTCTATGTTTCTGTATAGGATTTATCTATCTGGGAGATTACATTGTGCAACAAACTCGGATTTTATTGATTACATTGTAATAATCTCAATTTATGGTCATGAATAGTCCTAAGGAACCTATCTTTATTTCACGGCTAGAACATATAAATAACATTGTTACTATAACAACAATAACAACAACAACAAAGCCATATACGGTTGGCTAGATATGGAACCCAAAATTAAAATAAAGTAAAACAAATAATAATGATAATATATATATATATATATATATATTAAAGGGTTTAAAATAACCAAACAGATAAAAAGTCCTCTGATAAAGTATTTTTAAATAATAATAAAAAATAGAAAACGAAAAAAGGTTCAATAAAAGTGAAATAAAGTCTAAAAATTGTAATAACATTGTTACTATATTAAATTAAAATTTAAACGTAACTCTGATAAAAAAGTATATAAAGAATTAAGTTACTTTTTTTGGAATGGCCGGTAATCTTGTTTATGTTCTAATATTTTCATTTAAAATAAATGCTAATTCTAATATTTTCATTTAAAAAATATAAACGTTATATTTTTTTTCCAAAGTTTGTCATTTCTCCTAATCACCTCTTTTGATTTATGACTACACGGTTTTAGAGTATACACTTAAACTACTAAGGTTTATCATTAGTTCGGTTAGTATAATACGAAATTTTTACTGATAACTTAATTAATTGTTGGTTTAAAAACATGAACTTTTGATCCGGTCATAGACTTTCGAAAATCAAAATACAACTATAACAAATTATAAATAGATAGTATAAATAGATAGAAATTCAAGATCACAAATAAATGGTTATATTAGTGGATCATTAATTAATTTTTAGATTATTTTGATAATAAGATTCAGATCAATTTTATCGGAAAAGTTTATTGCAACACAAAATATAAACACAATTGATGACAAGAGGAGTGTTCATGTACAAAAATAAGGTTAAAAGATGTAACAAAATTGATCCAAGGGCATGAAATAAAACCTGAAGTGGAAATAACACGAGACGTCACTTGCCCTAAATCATCTAGTTTCTTGTTTCTATACATCTGATTACAAAACAGAACGTCGATTTATGTCCAGGATTTAAAAAAAATGAAGCAATATCACAATTTTAAGATATACATATGAAAATCTAAATTACCTGCAAGTGACTCTTGATGTGTGAAATACCAAGTCCCCTCACATTCATCATCTCAAGTACCAATTTTGGAGTTGCTCTTGCATACATCATTCACAATCTGTATCTTTTAGTTATTTTTCATTACAAATTAATCAGAAAATGAAATATACGCATGTTTACAACAATTAGAAGTAAGAAACGAATACTTTTGTGACCATCAAGTCTTTTGACAGCAAGAACAAAAGTGCGATGAAGATCTGGAGTCCATCTAAGCCTTGGCATCTTCGATCTATTGTATTGTCTCACTAGTAAATTTTTCTTGCTACCTTTCCCATTCTTATTCTCATTAGCAGTTTCATTGTCATAATTTTGACAACTAGAGCTATTGTTGTTTTTGCCAACTTCTTAATCATCTGCTTCCATAGCAATAGCTTCATTTAGCTCAAACCCTACTTTATTATCGTTATCATACTCACTCACTACAACAAAAATCCCATCGATGATTGAATATAAAAAGTAAACATAAATCCAATCGATGATGGAATAGAAATAATAAACAGCATTGAAATTACCTTTTCAAACATATGTATCTTCTGGTTGAGTTGCAGATAATTAAATGGAGCAGGAGGTCACATAACCTGGATATTACATGCAAAATTTTTGACATAGGGAAAGTTTACAAGAGAGAGGAGGGGAAATCAGGCGTTAAGAGTAAGGATTTGAGTGAGATTCGCGGGAAAAGGAAATTTCAAATGAAGTATTTAGGGATTTTGATACAAGGAAAAGCGTGTAGGGAAATAGTGATGGGAAGCGGGAAGGGAAAATATTTACTGCTTAGAATTTGAGGCTTTGTGATGACACGCATAGTGCGTTGTTTCCAACCATATTTGTCTTTAAAATTAACAAAGATGACGAGGTGACTTTGGACGTCATGCTTTGTTGCCATTAATAACCCTTTTTCTTATGGTGAGTGATTGTGCTATCAATGAATGTTAAGAAATCGTAGCCTTAGACCTCAACAACCGGGAAATGACAAAAATCGGGCAGGAAGCATGGCTAAGTGGGTAGCTCCCAATTAGGGTGTATTATCACCTATCTAGTGAAATTCATTTCATTCTTTATTCTATTCGATGTTGTCCCATTCGGTAAAACGGTTGTTGATCCCAACCGTTGGTGATATACATTCGATACACTCAAGCGAAATGAGTGGTCGGTCATGTGTGGCCGGGTTACAAGATGTTCTTGTTGAACCCAATGTATTCCTCTCTAGAGGTACACTATCAGAAGGTGGTTCCATACCTTGTCATAGTTGAAAATTTATTACCCAATAAGTGCTTGCGGTTTTGATTGTATATTATGTATGTGAAGCATGAGATGAACGTGTTCCAGTATATTTCTATTTATTTGATTTAGACACTATTATAATATCAAAAGAGTTTTGATATAAATATTATCATTTCTTTCAAAAGGATTTTGAAAATTAAATCAAGTGTTTGGATTCTCATAAGGGAAAAATCCATTCCGTGTTATACGGCGTGGTCTTATGAGATGTCGTTTATTTTCTCAAACTGTTTTAACTGTTTACTCATACCAGTCCCATGACTGACCCAGTGTTTATTTTGTTTTGTTTTACCTTAACTCTTGGGTGCCTAAATTTGTATGGGCAGTCAAGTTGTTCAGGATTTTACAGATCTATCTAAAGGAGCTTGGAGCAGGAGGCTTCAGTGTTAGATATATAGTATTTTATTTCCGTTGTGTTGTAAGTGTTGTACTCTGATAATTGTATGTTATATAGTCAAAATTTTGCATTCAAAAGTTATGATATATTATATTTTGTTCCGCTACGATGTGAGATTCTATGTTGTTATTTCTGTTCTTCTTCTACCTTTTTCTTCTTAAAAAAATTGATTCGTATTTCTGTGATATTTGGGTTGGACGTGTGATATATGTAGTCAACTTAGATAGTACGGATTTGTGATTCGTTACATGTATCATCTTGTGTAGATAGTTCAAAGTTGAAGGAGACATCTCTTGGGTGCTTGTCTGATTTTGGTTTAGGCCTTCGGGGCTTGTGATTGGTGGATGCTGATCTCAATTTGGATGGTCTACGCTGGATAATTGGTTGTTATGACTGTTACTATTGTTTTTATTATGATTGTTTGTAAAGGCTATCACTGTCGAATGTGGAGGAGACAGGTTTGGGTTTCTTCTCCGTTGATGTTGGTAGATTAGATGATTAATCTACCTATTTATCATATACTTTATTGATTATGTTAGATAGTTGTTTTATCGCTCATTAAGACTGCTGTCTAATTCAAGGTTTATGTTTCCTCTTATTAGCTTGGGTTGTTCATCCATTGTTGTTGTGGATGGGCAGACTACATAGTAGGTGATAGGTGATAGATCTTCATGGGACGATGCTGCAGAGCGACGATGAGCAGGAGGCTTTCGTACTATTTCCTACTATCTACTATTATTTGTTTCCACTGTTATGGTTGTTATGATTCTTTAAGTGACTTGTAGTGAGGCATTTTGTACAAACTCTTATGATATATTCCAGTTGATGTATGGATATTACTTTCCTGATGATATGAAAGTGTTGAGATTATGTTATATGATGCTTCACTATTAATACATGTTATACGTGTTCTATTATATTTTATCTCTGCACTATGAGTTATACGACAGGCTGCGCTTGGGTTATATACCAGATGATCATATATAGATCTTTGGCATATCTTTCAGCGCAGTATTCCTCTTGTTAAGTGCAAGAGTTATGGGTGGTCATCACATTTGGTATTAGAGCTCTAGTTAATCGATTTTAGCCAAAGTTCAAGGACGTAACAACGTATGAGAGACGTATTTGTATTTTTTGATGGATGCATACTATATATACATATATATATTAATGTATAGTAAAATAGCGCTTGAACTCCATTGCAGTTTTTCTTGGGTGTGGACTAATCATTCTATTTTTCAAATTTAGAATGAGTCGTCGATCGTCGAGACACACTGCTAGGGAGGAGACTGTTCCTGGAGGGGGCGATGGCGATATACCAGATTACCCAGCTAAGTTCGAGGCTATGATGGCAACAATCATGAAGGGTACCCGCTCCAATAGCAGCCGCGGTAGATGTTGAATGTCCATGTGCAAGTACCATGGGTGGTAGACTTCGCAAAGCTGTGTAAGGATTTTACTGCTCTTGGTGGTAAGCCATTTAGAGGAACATAGTCGACTATATAAATTCAAGGGTGGCTTGATACTTGCATTCGGATTTTTGGAGACTTGGGTATTGAGGATGCAACTAAGAAGAAGCTTTCATCAAAGCAGCTACAGGGCAGAGTTGTGGATTGGTGGAACTCTATCACTTTAGAGAAACCATAAGATTAGATTACTTGGGAGCAGTTCTGAGTCAAGATCAAGACAAAGTTCATTTTTACTGCCTAGAAATATGTTTGTTTAAGAAGTTCGTGGAGCTGAAACAGAATGGTCGACTGGTGTTGGATTATGTTTCTGACTTTGAAGCTTTGTCCAAGTATGCTCGTTTATATATTGACACTCCTTATCAGAAGAACGAGAAGTTCATAATGGGCATGGATACATACATTGGAAGGCCATTAGTTGATCATTTGGATGACTCCTATGAGAAGATTGTTGAGAAGGCTTTAAGGCATGAGAGTTTGTTTCCCAAGGAAGAAGTTGTTATTGCAACCAACATTACACCATATATGCTAATTAGGCTGTGTTTTTAGCCGTATCTAAAGTAGTTAGGCACGACAATAAGCCGTATCAAAAAATGGTATGTTAAGTTATTAGATACGGTTGTAAACTGATATCCCACTAGTGATAGCATACAACTATTGGTTGTATCTAAACGATTAGTAGATACAGCTATAAACCGTATCTTATGTGTACGTGTGTGTGTGTATATAAATGCAGAAACTGCAGCATATATTATTTGTAACACAAAGCATATAAAACACAATTTATACACTAGATACACTAATACACAATTGTAACAGTAAATGAAACAATTATATGAAATATTTCATTACATTACAATATATAATGATACATGCTATTTGATTACATTACAATAAATAAGATACACGTTGTTTCATTATATTACAATAAAGAAAATACATAATGTTTATTACATTACAATAAAGAAGATATGTACTGTTTCATAATTACATTACAATAAAGAAGGTAAACTTCAACGATCAACCACTCTCTGTTTTTCAACTTCGGCGATCGACCACTTCGATCCGTAGTTAATCCCTTCACCAAGCTGAAGGTGTAACTTTTTGGTTAAGAATTTACTGGGTGATTCACCAGGTGGATGCCCTTTAGCTCACGCACCTGCTTCAGTTATTTATCCTAACTTATGCATTTAGTTAAGCACCAAGACTAGCAAAGGGTATAATATATCAAGTCTCATATGCTGCTTCACTAAACCTTAGTAAAAAGTATCTGACACTTGATATTATTCCCTTTGCCAGTCTTAGCGCTTAGTTAAATGCATAAGCTGGGATAAATACCTGAATTGGCGTCGTAAGCTAACGTGCATCCACCTGGTGAATCACCCAGTAACTCTTAACCAGAGAGTTAAATCCTTCAACTTGGTGAGGCTGCACTGGTGGATCACCCAGTAAATTCTTAACTAGAATGCATCATCTTCGTCTATACTTGCAACCTAATTTGCATTAGAACAATAATGAGTTAGAATATACATATAACACACACATATTTACACATAAAAGAACATATTTCCACAAGACTAAGTACTAACTTGAATGCACAAGATAACAGAAGAATATACATATACAACACACAACCCTACTCTACATAACAACATCTTGAACATACAAGCAAGAAGAACACGGTCAATTCATGGATGAATACAACAAATCAGTGCACAAGCATATGCACATACTTGATGCATATAATGTAATATACATGAGCACAAAGCAATTTGGTTCATGGCAGCGAGTCATAAATGAATATGCGATTTAGGTGGAGCAACAACAACTATAACACATACACACATATTTACACATAAAAGAACATATTTCACAAGACTAAGTACTGACTTGAATGCACAAGATAACAGAAGTATATATTGAATATATATATATAATTGAATGTGTGTGTGTGTGTGTGTGTGGGTAAGCAATACAACCATCAGAGGAACTAGCAAGGAAGAATGAAATACATGTTCTTATCAATTTTTAAAGTGTCCAAAACACACAGAAGAAAACATCAAATACATGCAGCCTAGTAAATAAAGAATGAAAGAAGTTTCATGTGTACTTACAGCTCAGTCAACAAAACTAGTATGCTTTAGTTCTCAAATCATACCACATGATTTTTTTTGGCACAAGCCAGAAATGACACATGCACTTCAGATCAGTAAGGATCAATATACATGGTGCAATAATACACACAAATGAGCAGGGAAACACAAGTAAAAGTGTCTGAATTCAAGGTAGACAAATACAACACAAGTAAATGATAGCAAATACGCTGCCGCATTATAAAACTGTCTTAAAATACCCAATTTAAACACAATAGCAGTATGAATTCTAGGTAGACAAGCACATGCAAATATCTATCATTAATATTTTTGAACTAAGGCATGGAAATTCAAATTAGACCCAATTTAAACACAATTTAAACCCAATTTGAATTCAAATTAATCCCAATTTAAACCCAATTCATAATCAAATTTAACCGTGGTCTAATACTCACCTCTAGTGGAGACAAGAAGGATGGCCAGCAGTAGACTGAAGCTTGGCAAGTCAGCTGAAGACAGCCCGAGCTGACGATAACCCATGGACTACGGTGGATGGCATATTGACAAAGGAAGGGTCGAGTACCAAAACCCTAATTTGGGTATTCGGTCGCCACTGCAAAATAAAAAGAGGGATAATTCAGCCGAAAGTTTTAAAGTGTCAAAACTTGATTGTGCTAGAATGGAAGTCGAAAGGGAAAATTTTGATACGTATTTCATACTATCCAAAGCCATATCAAATGAACTGATCTGGAACTTTGTTAATGAATGGTTAGATCCTACGTGTTTGGGGAGGTGCAGATCGCCAAGAGGATAGTTGATACGGCTATGAGTTGTACCATATTAGACATGGCTAAAAGCTTTATCAAATCTCTGCATGACCATGTGCCAAATTAGCATATATGGTGTAGTGCAAGAGGATCTAAAACCACAGCAGGGTGGTAACAATAAGGGAAATGGAAAAAGGAAGAAACAACAGCAGAAAGGAAAGAATGGCCAAAAGAAACTAAAAAGCGAGCTGATTTGCTTTAACTTCCAACAAAAGGGTCATTTCTCCAAGGATTGTAAGAATCCAAAAGCTGAAAGAAAGTGCTTTAACTACGGAAAGCCTAGGCATGACAAGAAGGATTATCCAGAACCAGCTTAGGGTAAGCAGATAGTGAAGGCGTATGCTTTTGAAGCCATGCCATCTTCTACAAGTGCTCCTAGGGAAAAGGGAAGAGTGTTGTTGTTCAAGTTACGCTTTCTGTTGGACGTGTTTCAGTTTGAGTGTTGTTTGATACCGAGCATCGCATTCTTTTATCTGTAATGAGCTTGTGTGCCACTTGGGTTTGGAACCCAAGATTTGTGATAGACCTTTGGCTGTGACTAATCCAGTTAGGGGTTCGTCTAGTCTTTGTATGTTTTGTCGTGGTCTAGTGTTATCAAGTCATGGTTGCTCTTTTGTGTGAGATTGCTTTGTTTTGAACTTCGCTGGGTTTGGGATCATTTTGGGTATGGACTGGATCAAGAGGTATGAAGCTAAAGTGGATTGCGAGAAACTCGAGGTGACAGTCGGGAATGTTGAAGGGTGAATGGTTGTGATTCGATGTATCCCGAAGACGGAGTCTTGGTAAGCTATTTATATTCGCTTATGATTCCACGGGAAGACTTGTCATCTGTATCAATCGCTAGTGAGCTTGATGATATCTTTGACGAGGTCAATGGTTTGCCATCTCATCGTGAGATTGAGTTCAGGATCAATTTGGTAGAATGTGCTAGACCTATCGTTATGTCCCTTAGGCGGATAGTGCTTAGAGAATAATGAGAGTTAGAGGTGCAAGTACATGGCCTTTTGGGAAAACGATTCATTCAGAGAAGTGTGTTCGAATAGTGTGCTCCAGCTGTGTTTGCAACCAAGGCTAACGGATCTTTAAGATTGTGAGTGGATTATCGTGAGCTGAACAAGGTGACCAAAAAGAACAAGTATTCGTTGCCAAGGATAGATGACTTGTTTGGTCAGCTTCACGAAGCCTAGGTGTTTTCTCAGATGGATTTGGCAGCGGGATTTCACTAGTTGAAAGTGGCGAAGGATAGTGTGCCGAAGATAGCTTTTAGGACACCATCTGTTTTCCTTAAGTGGCTGGCGATACCATTTGGATTGACCAATGCACCAGCGTATTTCGTTGATCTTATGAATAAGGTTTTCAGAGATCAGTTGAACAAGTTCATGCTTGTGTTCATAGGTGATATCCCGGTTTACTCCCGAAATGAGGAAGAGCATAAGACACACTTGCGAGTTGTTTTGGAAATTTTGCGGAAGCATCAGCTGAGAGTTAAGTTTTAGAAGTGTCATTTTTGGAAGAGTGAAGTGAGGTTCTTAGGCCATGTTGTTTCTGGAAACGGAATAGCGGGGGATCCCGCTAAGGTGGTAGCAATTCAGGACGGAGATAGACCTAAGAATTCAATGGACGTTAGGAGTTTCCTTGGGTTGGCAAGATATTATCATCATTTTATAAAGGATTTCTCCAAGATAGTTGCACCATTAACAGGATTGACGAAGAAGAATCAAGTTTTCACATGGAATACGAAGTGTGAGCAAACTTTTGGGATCCTAAAAGAGAGACCGACGAGTGCTCCTATTTTGACCATTCCGAGTGAGAATGAAATATAGTGGTATACACCGATGCATGCAGTACTAGACTTGGAGCAATGCTACTACAGAAGGATAGAGTAGTGGCCTATGCGAGTCGACAACCGAAGTCGCACGAAAGGAATTATCCAACTCATGATTTAAAGTTAGCGGAGATTGTGTTTGCTCTGAAGATGTGGAGACATTACTTGTTGGGAGTTCGATTCGAGGTGTTTACGAATCACAAGTTGTTAAAGTATCTTTTCTTCCAAAGGATTTGAATCTTCGACAATAGCGGTGGTTGGAGTTTTTGACGTCGTATGATTTCGGTATAGCCTATACTCCTGGTAAATGTAACGCAGTTGCAGATGCGTTGAGTCGAAGACATGCAGGATTAGGAGCTATGTAACAGCCCACATTTTACGTATCGGAGGATCGTAATATTTTTTTATTTTATTCCCGGAGGGTTGAGTCATTATCATATTTTAATATGTTGCTTATGGGGATGTGAGACATGTCCATAATTTTTACCAATTTTGTTTGTGACCATTTTTCCCGTATCAGTCTTGTATAGGGCATAACTTTTGACTTAGGTTGAATTAGGTGTTCAAACCTGTGCCATTGGAAAGGAAATAGTGTTCTCCTTTCTATAGATTGGTTAAATTAAAGATTTGGCTCAGCGATTTGGGAGGAATTGTTGTTTTAAGGTTTAATAGTTGGTTGTTTAGGTTTTTAAGCCATAATAGGCTAATTTGAAGAGGCCTATTAGTGGGCTAGTGGAAGGCTATAAATTGGGGGTGGAAGGTATGGGAAATAGTTTACTTTCTTCATTCTCTCATTTGGAAGAGTCAAGGGATCCTCCATTCCTCCATCTTTCCACCATTCAAGCTTAAGAAATCAAAGATCTACACCAATTGAGGCTAGATCTACATCGTTGCATGGGAGAGTTCGTCGAATCAAGGAGTTTGGGTCGAATTCCTTACTGTCCGAAATCTAATTTCACCGTTTTTTCTATGATTTGGAGAACTGGTGAGTGATATGCATCTCTCACAAGGATTCAATCAAGTGTATGAATGTTTGATCAAGTTTTTCATCAAATTCTAGTGCTTTCTCATAGATCCATACCTTGATAAGTCCGTTTTTGTTATTAATCACTATGGGGGTTTAATTTAGCGAGTTTTAAACCGGTAATTTTTACGCTATTTCATATATTTATGCAAGTTAGATCCGCAATTTAGATCATATGTTCATTTATTATGATTTTTGGTGAAAAGTGTATGATTTTAATGAATTTGTCATATTCATGTTGTTAGTGATCTCATAACATTCTTGTGGTTGTATTGGATGAATTAGACAAGTATATTTTGTTGATTGTATTGATTGGCGAAGTTCTGGTCGAAATTGGACCTATATTGGGGTTGTATAGGCCACGGGTTGAGCGTGTAGTACAGGTGAAGCACAGTGTGCAGTACGACAGGGTTCGGTTGCACACAAATGGACTTCGGTCGGTCTGTGGGAGGTGGTCGGTCATGCATCAGCTAGACGGGGTCGGGTTAGTCACTAGCTCCACGGGTCGGTCATAATCAATTGGATCAAATTGGTCTTGATAGGAAAGTGGCACGGTCGGTCATGAAGCCATGGATCGAATGAGGTACTATGGCATTTGATCAGTCGGTCATGAGGGATCGGTCGGGCTTGATGAGTTAAGAAGGATGGGGCCGGTCGGCCTCACTAGAGGGTTGGTCGGTCTGTATGTTGTTCGATCTGTTCTTGCTTGGGTGACGGGTCGGTCGAGTGGCGGGTCGGTCGAGTTTGGATCGGTCATGAGAGGGCCGATCGGCTATAAGATTGATATGGAGTCGGTCGGTCATGTTGCAAAGGAAAGATTGGGTCAGTCGGTCTTACCAATTCTGGTTGGTCGGCCGGTGTGTATTAAAGGGTTTTAACAACGCTTCTAAACGTTGTGGTTGATGGCTTAAACACCGCGGTCTGTTTCCATTGTCATAGGAGAATGCCATGGGTTGTTCTAAGCCTTATATTGATGTTGTTTGGTTTAGTAATATTATGACTTCGAGATATCCATTCGAAGTGATGTGATGAGTTCGTTGATCCGTGTAAAGCAACGAATGAGAAAACGACTCAAGGGATTTCTGAGATCATGGATAATGGGTACTCAAGAGGGACTTGAGTTAATGAATATTCATCGAAGTTGGTGGCTAGAGATGCGAAGGTCGAGAGATTATCGTTATCGTAAGTTCTAGCAGACTCAAAGCAGGGGTACTTTGGGCAGTCATGATGGGCCTCGTGCCTTGGGCAGTCGTGAAGGGCCTAGTTGTCGATATTTGAGAAGACAAACATACGAGTTATGATGGCGCATGGAGTTTTTGCTAGAACTTGGGTTACCATTAGCCTTTGACATATGAAAATCATGATGAGTCGTCATACGATCAACGGTGGTGTCAAAGCAGGAATGGCAGTGATAGCCAGAGTCAATCATGGATGATTGGTTGCTCTATTTGTACCGTCTCATGTAGATTGTCCAACGTTGAAGGAGATGTTCCTTGGGTGCTTGTCTGATATTGGCTTAGGCCTCTAGGGCTTACGCTTGAGGGATGTTGAGTTCAATTAGGATAGTTTACATGAGATATATAATTTGGATGTCATGAGTGTTTTACCATGATTGAATGGGGTTCTGGTTTCCATGGTTGAATTGTTTGATGTAAAGGCTATCACCATCTAATGTGGGAAAGATGGGAGTTGAGTTCTTCTCTGGTGTCTGGTAGATTGGTTTATTAATCTACCTATTCTCATATACTTTATTGATAATGTTTGTTAGCTGTTTTATCGCTCACTGAGACTGTTGTCTGGCTCAAGGTTTTATGTTTCCCTCTTATTACCTTGGGCTGTTCATCCAGTTGTGGATAGGCAGACTAGGTGACAGGTGATTGCTAGTGAGGACGATGTAGTTGTTTAGAGGTGAGCAGGAGGCTAGCGTACTATCTTTCTACTATATAGTATTTGGATTCCCGCTATTTGTTATTCTTTGAATGTTGTAGTGAGGCAATTTGTACAAACACTATTGTTGTAATTCAAGTCTATGGATATTACTTCCTTGTCGTTATGAAAGTCTAGTGTTTTCTGCTTCACTATTAATACCTGTTGTATGTATTCTATTATATTTTATCCTTGCACTATGAGTTTTACGGTAAGTTCCGATGATGTGGTTTACTTATGATGGTCATCCACAGCTGCCTGGCACACTTTTCAGTGCATTATTCCTCTTATATAGTGCATGGTTGTGGGCGATCGTCACATTTTGGTATTAGAGCTTTGGTTAACGATTCTAGCCAAAGTTCGGAGACATAATTACGTATGAGTGATGTACTCATAAATTTCAGTTGGATGCTTACTATATATTAGTGTATATAGTAGTAGCGGTTGTATTCCTTTAGCAGTTTTCTTGAAAGTGACTAATTATTCTAAATTGTAGATTTAGAATGAGTAGACGAGCATCAAGACACGCTGCTAGGGAAGCTAACACTGGAGGGGGAAATAACAGTGTACCAGACTACCCTACCATGTCT